>JAFEMH010007056.1:0-103374 GCA_022495995.1 Adenophora triphylla var. japonica
AGAGAAAGAATGTCAACACCAGGAAGAATATGGTAGTGGGCCACAAAGATCATAGCGGGAAGGAGACATTATCACTCCAATTTCCTCGGATTCGGGAGTATAGGTATGGGTGGGAGCGAGAGATACTTCTTCTTCGGCAGCAGCAGGTAATCCCCCGGAAGAGATGGAGCGAGATAATCTGGCGAATCCGAGAGAGAGAAATGTGATGCCGCCACCACAAGAGGAGGAGGTCGAGAATGGAGGAAGAAAGTCTCCGAGGATCCATAATACTTGATCTTGCAATTGATCGAGAACAACAAGCCGGCCGAGAGGACACGCATGAAGAAGAAGCCTACTCCAATCCCGCAGGGTTTCTAACTACGACAGAAGGAGACAAGTGGAGCAAATAAGGAGGTAATTATAATAATGATGAGCGAGAAAAGGAAATAGAGCCCGAAAAGCCAAAGAAGCCGAAGCGAGAATAAGGCTCGCAAAAGAGAAAGGCAGGGAATACATGGAAAATGGAAGAAAGATTAAAGTTTATCATCGTGGCCGCACACTTCCCAAGTGTCGTCTCTCTATCGTGAAGAAGAAGAAGGCGACATCAAGGCCGAATGAGGCTGAGGATGGCGAGAAAGAGTCGAGAAGTTTCAAAGATATGGAGAAGCCCAAGGTGATAGAAAAAGGAAAGGGCGTGGGTTAGTCGCTTTCTTGAGAAGAGGACGTTTTCAAGAAGCGTACGGCCGAGATGGCAAGGAGATCGCGTAGCCGGAAAGGGGCGGCGTAGTCGATAATGCAGAAGGACTCCTCAGAGCTCCATTTGCTAGATATATTCAAGAGGCCGAGACAGCCTCCAGATTTTCGTTTGCCCGCTCTATCTAAATACGCAGAGTCACCACCGCCGTAACTCACGTAGCGGGATTCGAGGCACAACGGCGATCTCCGACTCAAGGACGATGCTTACATGCAAGACTTTTGCATAGTACCTCGAGCTTCAGCTTGATTTGTCTGTACAAAGAACCTCGCTAACTCTATATCGGGGTACCAAGACTTTAAGAGAAAATTTTTCGCGAGATTTGGGGTCAATCGGGAGCTCAGACAAGAGGTCACAGAGCCGATCGGGCATTAAGCAAAAGACTGAGAAGGTCTTACTTACACCAATGTATTTTTATTAATCGCCAATCAAATTGCCGAGATCGATCCCAACACGCCATAACGATGTATATGCCTGCCCTCAGCCCGAATCATTCAGAGGGAATTAAGAATGAGATTACCTCGCGACTTTGAGTGAGCCGTACGAGAGGGTCAAAGCGTATTGTGGGGCGAGGATGTTTGATGAAGGAGCTTCTAACACCGGAAAGAAAAGTGTTAAGGATCTGACGAGTACTGTGAAGGAAGCTGAAATGCCGCCTCAGCAAGCTGAGGTCGAGGGAATCCCGCTGGCGGCAGAGGGGGAGGTCGCAATGGAGGTCGTGAATGGAGGCCCGGAATGGAGGTCGTGGAGTTAGGAGGGTTATAAGGTTTACAAGGTCGACCGCTACACCAAGTGAAATTCTCGCGGCCGCTGATTTGCCAAAGACCTTTCAAATGAATGATCTGGGAGGATTAACATGAATCAATTTTGTAATTATCATCGGACCGGTCATGAGACCGACAATTGTTATAATTTGAAAAGAGTAATTCGTAGATTGATAGGGGCGAGCCGCAAGAATATGTACGGCAAGAGCCAAATGCGCTGCGGCTCAAGGAGGAAATGGTAATAGGAATGAAATTTTGGTGATTCACGAGCCCACAAGCATTACTTGCCTAAGTAATCGGGATTATGTCGCTATCTCACACTTGTCACATTCCCGCCTATCCACCCAAATAAGAAAGGATGATTAGTTTTTCAAGGCGAGAATTGGCTTTAACGCCAAGTCACGGATGCCAACCGATTGTAATCTCAATCGCCCGGGGAACAAAGATTTTGCATCGGGTTTTGGTAGATTCTCGAGCAAGCCGAAATATTCTCTATTATGATGCTTTTAAAAAGATGCGATATACAGAGGCCAATTTGGTGCCGTATAAAGGATTCTTGGAAGGTTTTACTAACCACACCGCGCGGGTTAAAGGAACGATTTCTTTGGCGGTAGAGATAGGAGAGGATTGAGAAGGTGAGAACTCGTGACCGTTGAGTTTATGGTTATTGATTCGTGTCGCCTTATAATGCTATCGCTGGCATTCCCTTTACGCAAAGCTTTGAAATGGTGGTATCTATCCCGCATCGCCGAGTCAAGTTTCCTACGGCAAGGGGGATAGCATGTTTGAAAAGTGAGGTGAAGGAAGTTATTCAAAAGAAGATTGAAATGCAAACAAGAAGCCTCAGAGCAAGCACAAGTTCACTTTCTACCGCTTGATGACATGCGGATGCGAGAATAAATATGATCACCGACTTAGGGGATGCAGAGTCGGGAGGAGACAGAAAGTACGAAGAATAAGCTCGGCAATCATAATTATCGAGGAAAGAGCCGAGGATGAAGTTATGAAGGAAAGAAGTGATGAGCGAGATGCGGAGATAGAAATGATGCAGAAAAGTCGAAAAGAATTTGATGACTTACGGTGACGCAAGCGGAGACGGTTTGGTCTAGATCCACCGAATTTGTCAAGATGAAAGAGCCCCATATCAAGAGATAGTGGATTCTGAGAGCGAGGAATGTGATGAAGAAATCATGATGGACACCGGGAGTATGTCGCATTTACGGGAAAGAAAAAGTGGAGAGTACGCAGAATGGATGAAGAAAATGTCGATCGAAAGAAGGCGATCGAAATTGAAGTAGACACATTACCGCAAATGGGACGAGCCTCGATATTCAAAGTGCGTAAGAGTTGGAGGAAGTAATTGTGAATGACGAATACCCCGAGCGTAAAGTCAAAATCGGGCAACAAACAAAAGGATGAGCGGAATATGCTAATTGATTTTTTGCGAGATAACATTGATGTATTTGCCTCGAGACCTGAGGATACGTGCGGAGTCAATGAAAAGGTCGCCTTACACCGTCTAAATGCCGACCCAAATGTGGAGCCTTTGCTGCTGTAAGGTGAGATATCCGTCTGCGTAAAAGAGAAAGCCGGTGATCGAGAAGTGGAGAAGTTATTAAAGGCGGGAATCATCAAGAGATCACTTATCCACCGGCTAGCTTGCCCAAATGACGGTGCCGAAGGCGAACAAGAAGTGGAGGACGCGCATGACTTCACAGATTTGAATACGGCATGTCCCAAGGATTGTTATCCTTTGCCTAAAATTGATAGATCGGCGGATTCTATCGCCGGACACAAGGTGTTTAGCTTTATCGATGCTTACTCGGGGTATCACCGCATCAAGATGTCGAAGAAGATAAAGCCAAACAAATGTTTTCAGACTCCCTCGAAATTTTTGCTATAGAATGATGCCTTTTGGCTCAAGAACGCGGGGGCGACATACCAAAGGATGGTCAACAAGATATTTAAATCGCAAATCGGGAGGAATGTCGAAGCTTATATTGACGATACGGTGATCAAAACCAAGGGGAGGATCATTTGGCTGATCCGCCGAAACTTTTGAGAACTCGAGAAAGAATTCCACGAAGCTTAATCCAAGTAAGTGCACCTTCGAGTAACTACGGAAAGTTTTGGGGTTTCTGTAAATCGCCGCGGATAGAGGCAAATCCCGAGAAGATCCAGGCGTTAATTGATATGAAGTCGCCTAAGACCATTCAAGAGATTCAGAGGTTAAATGGTAGGGTGATAGCCTGGGACGATTTGTGTCGCGATCACCGGAGAAATGTTTGCTGTTCTTCAAAGTGCCGAAAGGAGATCGAAGTTTGCCCTGGATGACAAGTGCGCAAGAAGCTTTTCGTAAGGTAAAGGAGTATTTGGGAAAGCCGCCCATCTTATGTAGCCCAGAGGAAGGAGACCATTTATATGTCTATTCGCGGCCTCTGATTTAGCAATTGCAGCAGTATTGTTAAAGGAGGAGGGCTGCATGCAAAAGCCAAAGATTATGTTTCAAAGGCATCGAGTGAAGTAGAAGCGAGATATTTTAATGCGTAAAAGTTGGCTTATGCTTGTAATTGCGACAAGAAAGTCGAGGGCCTATTTCCTATCCCATCCTCATATCGCTGTTGACCAACGCACCCTTAAGGAAGATTTTACAACAAATTGATCTGAAATGGGAAGGCTCCTTAAATGGTCGATTGAATTGACAGAGTTTGATATTCAATATGAGGCGAGAAAGACGATTAAGGCTCAAAGCTTCGCGTACTTTATTCTCGAAACTTCATTCACGTATTGAAAGAGAGGAGATCGAGACCTCAGAGGCCAGAAGAGGAAGGCCAAGTCAGCAGGACCCCGAGGTGGAAGAAGAGAAAGAAAGACCCGCGGATGTTGGGAATTGTTTGTTGACGGGTCCTCGCCTAAGGACAAAGGCGAGCCGATTTCATTAAGCTCGCCAAAGAAAGGATCGCACATACGAGAAGGCCTCGAGGTTTAAATTTAACATGACAAACAACCAAAGTGTAATATGAGGCGTCAAAGCTGGATCGAGTTACGCCGAGATATTGAGTAAAACAAATAGTTGCTCATTCCGATTCTCGCTTAATCGCCAACCAAGTAAAGGGTAGATACTGGTAATGAGCGCAGCTTCCGGCAAGGTATCGTGAAATGGTAAGACAGATTTTGCAGAGCTGACATCGGGAGTCATGCAGATTGACAGAGAGAAGAATGAGCGAGCCGACATGTTGAGCAAGGCCGCTGTGACAAAATAGAGGAGTCGCCCAAGAAGGTGATGGTGGAATTTATCAAGAGCCTGATTCGACAGTCACGATAACGGATATCAAGTAGGCGAAAAGATTGGGTATGCGAAATGAAAGACTATTTCGAAAAGGAAGAGTCGCTCAAGATGAAGATAAGGCAAAGATTGTTAGAAAATGTCGCCAAGGTTTACTCAGTACAGATGACGGGATCTTATATCGCAAATCTTTTCGCGAACCGTTAATGAGATGCGTAGAGCCTGAAAGGTGGACAATGTTTTGTTTCAAGTACATGAGGGCGTTTGTGAGGCCATCCAGAGCAAGAACTTTCGCTAATAAAATCATGTTTCACGGGTATTATTGGCCGACATCAAGAAAGACGCGGAGGAGTATGTGAGGAGATGTGACCAGTGCCAACGACACGCTAACATTCCTAGCAAATGGGCGATCGAGCAGACCCCAATCAGCGGCCCGGCCTTTGACACGCTGGGGATAGACCTTATAGACCTTTCCCTAAGGCCAAAGGAGGAGCACGATGGTGGTGGTAGCGGTTGATTATTTTACTAAGTGGACAGAGGCACGAGCTTTAACTTCTACCACCGAAGACCGTATCATCGATTTGTAATCTGAGGAAATCCTATGCCGCCACGTGAATGCCGCGGCGATCATTTCGATCACGGGCCGCAGCTTAGAAAGAAGTTTCATGGGTTTTCATGAGAATTTGAATATCAAACATCAAGTACTGCCAGATAAAGCCGCAGCCAAGAACTGACAAGTAGAGGCGCCTAACAAGCAAGCGCCGGAGATTTTGTGTAAAAATTTAGAGAAGAGAGGAGGGGCTTCGTCGGAAGAGTTATCCACACCTTTACGGTACGTTAGAACAACAGCCAAGCGGATCAATCAAGCGAGACAAATTCCTTCGCATTAACTTACGGCTCGTGGCAACGGCTCCCGCCGAGACGGGTTTGCCTACCCATAGAGTAACTTATTATGACGAGATAGCGAACGGCGACGTAAGGTGCTTGAGCTAGATCCGGGCGATGAAAAGAGGCTTAGAGCAAGAATGAGGATGATTAATTACAAGCAATGGATTGAAGGCGCAACACGACAAGCGAGTAAAGAAGAGGTCATTCAGCCAGAAAGGCGACAAGGTGCCGAAGCCGCGAAGTTAAAGGCGCGACAATGGATTTGCCAAGCTAGATCCGAAATGGGAAGGTCCTTTCCAGATTACTAAGATCGTTCGAGAAGTGGACTTATCACTTGAAAGAAGAAGGCGGCAAAGAGGTCCCGAATGCATGGAGTGTCGATCACTTAAAGAAATATTACCATTGAAGTGATAAGGGTAATTTACCTATTTTATTCCCTATTAAAGTCTTTTTTCGTAGTCATTCTTTGATGAATTTATGAACTTTCCAATCATGAATAAAAGCCATATGTTTTATGATTTAATAGAAGATATATATGTGGAACTTGTGTTGAATATGTTTTTAATACAATGAAAGTATGAAGTTTTATTCCTCATACGTGTCTTACATGGATTAAAGTCTATAGTTACGCATGATTAAGTCGCCAATAACATGATAAAAATCGCTTAAAGAGTAAAGTTGCCTAAAGACAACTTCACTTTTCGACGGGAGTATATGCAGACGGTGATATCTCGCTAAGAGTAAGAAAGCAAAGAGTTTTTGATGAATTATCAAAACAATATTTGATGAATTATTGAAACAAATGTAAGACAACGAAAGTCGCCTGACTATAAGCTGAAAGTCGACTGACTATAAATGTAGAAAGTCACGACTATAAGCGTGAAAGTCACTGACTATGTTTGCGAAAGTCGACTGACTATAAATGTAGAAAGTCGACTGACTATAAATGTAGAAAGTCGACTGACTATAAATGTAGAAAGTCGCCTGACTATAAGCGGTGAAAGTCACGGACTATAAGCGGTGAAAGTCGACTGACTATAAATGTAGAAAGTCGCCTGACTATAAATGTAGAAAGTCGCCTGACTATAAGCGAAAGTCGACGGACTATAAATGTAGAAAGTCCCACTGACTATAAGCTATAAATGTAGAAAGTCGACGGACTATAAATGTAGAAAGTCGACTGACTATAAGCGTGAAAGTCGCGACTATAAATGTAGAAAGTCGACTGACTATAAACGTAGAAAGCTCGACTGACTATAAATGTAGAAAGTCGACTGACTATAAATGTAGAAAGTCGACTGACTATAAATGTCGAAAGTAGCCTGACTATAAACGACGCGAGTCAATGAAAGTCGCTCTGACTATAATCGATGTGAGTCAATGTAAGTCAGAACTATGATATAAGTCAAGCTATAGATGGTGGAAAATGTAAAGAGTCTATGGACTATAAAAATGAAAGTCTCGAATCTATGAATAAGGAAAAGGTTTATTTCGCATTAAGGGCATTTAGCATAAGTCGCCATGAAAGATATCACTTTCGCCGAAGGACAAAGAAAAGATGAGGCAAAAAGAAGGAAATTATTCTAAGTATGAAGCAAAAGAAGACCAAGAAAAGGTTAAAGTTAGCGACAATATGAGTCGCACAAGATGCTATAAGTAAAGTCGCCTAAAGACGACTTCACTTTTTCGACGGGAGTATATGTATACGGTACCCGTCATGCAAAAGAGATTTTGATGAACTATCAAAACAATGAGCGAAGAAATAAGTAAAGCAAAAAGTAAAGGGGCAAGCACAAAGGCCGCAAATGTACAATGTTCAAAAGGCACGCAGCCCCAAAAAGAAAAGAAAATAAATTGTTTAGCCATCAAGGCAAGTCACAAAAGCCGTTCGTAATAAAAGTTAAGAAAGAAACAGATCGTACATCGGGCTCCGTGGTGGAATGACTTGACTAGAGCCGGAAGTCGCTAAGGCGCGAGCTTGGCATCATCTAGTTGTTTATGTTTATGCTCGAGAAGGTTGTCCCACAAAGCGACAAGATTGGGAACTTGAACTGGGAGGAGGTCTCCACGGCGATTTACCCAAGAATGCATCTTCGTCCGCAAGATCCTTAAGTTCTTCAGAGTAAAGGGAACCAAGGAATGACCGCGCGACATACCTCGCTAAAAATTGGCTCGAGCCCCAATGAGCAAGTTTTTCAATAGTGATAGCAGAATGTCGCTGATATCACCGCCGCGGCTCGCATAACTCAAGCGGAAGTTTGATTCCCGATATCGCAATTTCATCCGTTAGTCGAGCCACATCAAAGATTCAAAGCAGCTGATTTCCGCGGCCTTCTCGCCGCTTCCTCTTTAAGCCGAGCAATCTCATCTTGAAAGGATCGAGCGTCGCAGCATGATTTTCCTTCAAAGTTTCATTTTCACTCCTCGCCTCGCGACATTCTCTTTAGCAGAAAGTTAAGTTCGGTAGAGCGGCGGCGAGATTGGAATTAGCGGCATTGAGATCCGTTAGTGGTCCGATCAAGCCGATCAGGAGAAGTGGTTAGATCGCCTTCAACTTGTCTCGCTCCTTTTCCAAATTTTTGATCGAAGAATCCCGCCTCGTAAGTCTACCCTTAAGTGGTATCCTTGTCGCGTTTCAATCCGCCGATTCATTTTCTAGCGAGCGTTTGCCTCGCTAATGCCTGATAGAAGATCCAAGCCGAGAAAAGATAACAATTGGAAGTTAAGAGAAAGATTGAGAATAAGAATAAGATAAAATAAGATAAGGAAGGAAAGAAGAACTAACCAATGAAAATAATAGCCCGCTGCACGCGGCATGAGCGTAATCCATTTGGGCGACATTGTGAACTTGCACTTGATCACTAGCTCGATTAAGGCCGAGCCGCCCAAAGAAATATTCTTCCGCGCTTTTAGTTTCTTCAATCAACCCCTTTACGCGGACTCGCAATTTCTTTGCTAAGCTCATGAGCCCAACAAAATCAAGTGGGCTTCGAAAAGTTTTCTTGTAGCCACTTGAGAAGGAAGAGTAGAAGAGGTACTAGGAGCGGGAGGAGTCAAGGGGAACCGGAGATGATTGTTAGGTCGCAAATTTCGTATCGCGGGAAGGAGGAATTTCGGATTGCTGAGGTTCTCACATGTTAATTTCTAAGAAAGGAGAAGTGGGTGGAACAGATCGAAACAAGAATCTCGACATTTTCAAGTCGCAGTGCGACATCAAATGATCTGACAATAGTGGGTGGAATATTGCTTTCGTAGTTGGTAAAAGAGAAGTTGGAGGGAGATTAGCCTCTGTAGATGGAGGATTGGAAGTAATGACATGGTTCGCATGATACCTTCCCGAGCAGCATTTAAGCGACAAATGGGTAAATGTGTTTTAACTCTTTTTAGTCGTCAGCCCGCGCAGCTGGTTGGTCGGCCCGGCTCTTTTCTAGCCGGGTTCGAGTTTTTTCCAAAGCAATCTCTTCAAGATCTTCGCCATCGCGAGAAATTGGCAAGGCAAGATTTTCTGGGAGGAGAGCAAGAGCAAGGCCGCGAGCATTCGCCAATTGCTTCCTTCTTTTGTCGGGCTTAAGTCGGGCTGACGACCGTCCATCGATTCGGCCCTATGATCCGAAATCAAATAAAAGAAAGTTAAGAGGAAGTCAAGAGTTAAAGCAATTCAAGTGTAAGTTGTGAGTAAAGAAAAGTAAGGTTAAAAAGAAAACATACAAAGAAAGCAAGATTCACGGCGGTACAATGACGCGAACCCTCGTAATCTTGGCATTCGTGAGCATTACTTGTTGCCAGAGCGTCGCTCCCATCCGTCAAAATAGACACGGCTTATCGGGTACTTCTGGCCGGACTCTGTGTAAGTTGTCCGCAAGACCAACTTGATCTAATAATTCCCTATTTCGAAGAATACCTCTCCAAGAAATAAGAGGCCGGGGCATTAGCGGCGTAGTTTTCAGTAAGACAAGCAAAGAACGAATGTCGTCACAAAGCGGCAAATTGTCGCCAATGGTAGAAGCTTCTTTCGATTCAATTTGGGTATTGAGGGGATTGAAGGTCACGGACGAGACCATCCAATGCGAGAAACAACAAAAAGAGGGTCATCCATCCAATCATGAACTTTCGTAGGTAATGGAGTAAGGACCTCGGGACCCCTACGGTATTGGAGAGAAAGGCGGGTTTCCAATATGTCGTCGGTGAGTTGGTTGGTTTGTTTGTACCCAAGAAACAAGGAAAGCAGAGCAGTGATTGTGGGTTCTTTTTCGCAGAGAGCGACAAATGGCGATGAAGGTAGTTATGATTCTTATGGCATTTGGGTGAATTTCGTGATCACGGCTCGGGCCTTATACAAGAATTCCGCAAAGAAAAGGATCAAAGGGATCCCGAGGCCGCTTTAAGTTGGGAAGGAAAATTACTACGCCCTCCCTTATTTCTCTCAAGTAGGCAAGTGGAAAGATCTCCCGATAGTCGAATTCGATATACCGAACTATCTATGTGATAAGTTCTCGCGCGCCCGCCATGGATCGGGAATTAAGGAGTCCGGGTCGGATGCGCGAGAAGAACCCCTCAAAGATGAGCGGATTGGTAAAAGAAATACCTTCAAGAGCGAGAGTTCAACCCCAGCCGAAGTGGGGATTGCTGAAGCCGCAAAGAGAGATGACGCCGCTGATCACCCACGTCAGCAGATTCACTCGGAAGAAGAAGAAGAAAGGATTGATTTATAATGTGTTCTACGTTTGAAAAGGGATCGACACATTGGGATCTCAGAGGAGTCGCTTAAAGAAGGTTTATATTTATCTTTAATAAATCGAGCCAACCGATTGCTAGAAGTAAAAATGTGAGACATAGGGCCGAAAGGGGAAGGAAAAAGGGCCTTGGATTACAAGTGGAGTCAATCAAATAAGGATCCACCCAATTGCTCAACTAAGAACCTAATCTAAGTCAACCTTGGGCAATCTCGCCCAAGTAGTTCGCAGCGCCTATAAAAACCGCCCGAAACCCGACAAATGATCGTATCTAACTACTTTGGCGCTTCAGATCTCGCCACGAAGGGTAGTTTGGGAAAAAATTGTTTTAAGGAGTAAAAGGAAATGCAAAATTCAAAATAATTGGACAAAAAGGGGAAGATCAAAATGTGAAGGTTTAAAGAATGTGAAGGGTTTTTGGAAAAGTTACCTGGTGAAAATGCAATCTTGGTCGGAAAAGATGAAGTGGTCACCTGAAAGATGAACGTACGCCTGAGATAATAATCGAATCTTGAGGCCGAGAAATAATACTCCAAATCACTTCTAAAAAGGAAAATATGAATGGAGTCAAGGTTAAGAAGCAAGTTTGGGCAAGAAATCAGCGGGTCAAGGGCGAAAATGAAGAAGAACAATGAATCTAAGGCCGAGGTTCGCCTGAGTCCGAGAAAGCTCGAGCAAGGTTTAAGAAGGGTAAAAAGAGGAACGAGGGTCTGAGTCGGGTATTTATAAGAGAGAAGGGTTATGGAAATGATTGATGTGACGTTTGGAAAAGATTTTTCAAATTTTCCTCACAAGCCTGGCACGATTCCCAAATGACGGCCCATTAAAATTTTTAAAGGTCGACAAGAAAGAGACACGTGTAATGGATGGGGATTTTCAGTAGTATCTTCTTGAAGAAGGTTTCGTATGTCGCAAATTGATTTAATCAAATGAGCATAAAGTTTTTGGCGAGACCATAAATGAATCTCGCCATAAACTTAGGGGCTTCGATGCCGTCCAAATATAAGGAGCTGGCCCGGCCCAAGTTATTGACAAGAAAGTGGCAAAGGGGGCCCAAAATAGAGTACGACCCAAGAAGAAGAAAAGAATATAGGCGGCCCAATAAAAGAAGGCGAGACAGAGTATCCCGCTCATATCATTAAGAAGGGGGAATACCAAGATGTTAAATAGCGACACATTACGAGGAAAGTTTCCCGATAAAGATTAAAGGCGAGGTACGATGTTAAAGGCGATACGTATGATAACGCGAGACATAATGATTTAAGCGAGACAAGACAATAAGTAACCTTATCCCATTGCAGAGAGGGATCCCAGTTGAGGTTATTCTCTGAGGCGATATATAAATATCTATCAAGTGGGACCCATTGACTGTTATGCATCGGGATTGATGATCACGCGAATAGGGTTTACTTTATGAAAGGACCAATGATATGGCGACACGCGGGCAAAGAGGCATGAAATGTGAGGATGTCATGTGCAAGGCACGAGGACGAGGGTATAAATAAGATACGAAGGCTTCATTGTCAAGGTACGTCCAACTTAATACACACACACCACCTTCAATACCGTTTGTTTTCCCTTTTACCAAGCCAAAACTTATCCTCACGGAGGCTAACGCCTGAGCCGCCCCGGCTTAGTTTACGTTTGATTGTGTGCGGTCCACTGAGAAGAAGGAGCCGGAGTTACCAAAGTCAGACTACAACGGTGGAGTTGCTGTTGAGGAAGTTCCTGGCAACATCAAGGGTAATCCTACACACACACCCACCCCGCGTCCCCACCCCCAAAGAGAAAAAAAAAAAAACCTTGTTCACCCACTAGCGTTAGAAATTTTCGTTGGCGCCGGATCACAAAATCTCTTCCTTCTAGGACAACTTCCCAAAGGCAAGCCTAGATATGTGAATGTCAAAAAGAAATGGGGACATTGGATCACCCTACCTAAGTCTGTGATAGGACCTAAACCAATCCTTTGGCTCCCCATTCACATGTGAGTATGGGATTTGTATGATTGGTCAGTGGACAACCATTTCACGATTTCCAGAGAGGAAACATGCTTCAAGAAAATTCAAGAAGTGAAAGAGAGGCTTGAGTTCAACTAACAAGAGGTTAGGAGTCATAGCTAAAACATGTTTCTTTACAGATAAAAGTCCAAACCTGCTCAACGCGAGAATCAGAAAAGGTGTAGAAACATCATGGAGAAGTTAATTACATTTTAATCAATATTCAAATGTTAAAGACGCCTCTTTGAAAGCATTGAAAGTACAGCAGAAACTGAGGTATTGATTAAAAACAAGAAAAAAGCTAAGTGCATGATAATATAAACCCATTGAAGCTATACTTTCAAGTAATCACATGGATATCTAAAGCCCACACTAGGATCAGGATTTTCACCTACTAATTCTTATGCCTCCAGGTTCTATGCATGATTTATGCTTCATGCCATTGGAAGAAAACCAGAAGGATCTCGATATCATGCCTCTTTTCACTCTCTCACAACAACTTCTCACCAACCAAACACAGCACGAAAATATATTATGGCCATGCTTACGATCAAATATCAAGTGTCCCCAACTCACTTATTAAGAGTCTAAATTTGGAAGCATTTATCGGGCATTCTTACTAAGACATAGCTAAATGTTAAAAACATTAATAAGAATTTCCAATACTATCATTTCCAAAATTGAAGAAAGTACCCACACTAAGCATTTAAAATTAACTAACCAATATGTGCTCAAACATGCACACAAACACACACAGGCACACAGGATGCACATGTAGTACTCCCTCTGTCCCAAAGAAAGAGTCAAGTTGTAATGACTAGTATTTGCGTGTACCTTCATAGCATTTACAAAACTATTTCCTCCTTTAGAAATGCTGGCTCTTTGTTTTTGGGACATAAGAAAAATGGTAGGTGTTACTCCTTTTTTTTTTTTTTTTTTTCACCGGGGCATTATTCATTCAAATTTTGAAGGTTACTCTTAACAATTGCACACATACAAATTCACATACACACACACAACATACAGTGAACAAACACATTACTATGCATTCAATTTCGAATGGTCTTCCTAAAATTGCACACATATACAAACAAACAAAAAGAATGCAGTCAAAGCACACATTTCTCTACATTCAAAATTTGAAGGGTAATCCTCAAAATAGCAAGTGAAAAGCAATTGTCATTTAGAATTCAAAGGGTATTTTGAAAAATCATACCATCTATTATTGACCGGAAGAGCCAAGGAAGACTGCAGAGATTGACCGCCCAATTCCTCATTGAAAGCAGGGTGAAAACCAGGCACAAGACCTAAAGTGAAGATTTTTTTTAACACAGTGAGTTGTTGCATTCTGATGGCTTTGCTGGCTCTAATACCGTCCAACGGCACCGGTTCGCCGGGAATTGAACGGGCAACGCCGTCAAGGGTTAGTGGAGTGGCAATGTTGTGGTTCCAAAATGCAGCATCCATGGCTGATCTCAGGTTTGCCATTTTTGGAAAGGAAAAAATTAACACACAACACCTAGTAGTGTGTGTGTGAGAGAGAGAGGGTTTGTGAATGTGTTCTTATCTTCTTGACTGTGTGTATCAGTGTGTGTAATTTTGGGGAAAGCTCGTTGAAGGGTTTTACAGATAGGGGGAAGGGTTTTTGGATTTTGTTTTGGATGTAGTTGGAAAGATTGGGGGTATACTTGGAAATATAATGTACAACATTATACGCAAGAGGTACAATAATTTTCCGTTGATGCGTTTGTTACGAGTTCTTTTGAATCACTTCTCTCTCTTTCTCTCTCTCTCTTCTTTTTTTTTTTTTTTTTTTAAGTCTTTTCTTGTTCATTCTAAAATTCACAAAAAGTTTTTTCCACAAATTTTATGGAAACTCTAGTTTTTCAAAAAAAAAAAAATCTAAAACTCTTGAAATATGTTTTCTCTAATATCCATACAATTTTGTTCTGGTTCCAATATTATAAAGATGGGCAAATTGCATTTTAGTTACTTGAATTTTACAAAATCTTTCAATTAATTATCGAATTTGTATTTTTTACAAGTTGGTTATTAGGTTTGTGTTTTGATTGCAATTAGGCATAAATTTGGATGCCTGTTAATAATCTAACGACAAGCCACTCACATGACATACTTAATGGGCATTTTTGTCTTTTCAATGTAATGGGACTTCAAAAGAATTTTTTTTATTAATATATTAATGATAATAATCTAAAATATGATCCCAATTTTAAACTCAATAGATTAAATTTATATCTAGTGTAAAAAAACTATCAAGTAAAAGATTTTGAACAAAGATTTTTATATTTTTAAAACTCAGATAGATTATTAATTTTTAATGCAAAAAGCTATTCCTTTTATCTTCTTTAAAAATGTCTATTTTTTCTTTAATATTTATTTAGAAAATATTGAAATGAGAGAAAACCGTTTAAATAATCATTAACTTCAATTTTTGAGAAGAGATAAAAAGAAATTAAAGGTTACGTTTTTTTAAAGAAAAAATGATCTTTTTAGAGTAAAAAAACGGCTAGTTAGGCTACTAAATGGGTGCAGGTGTGGTATAGTTTTTAGGCTTAATTATCAGTAATCAAAAAAATTGAGAGATCTAAATATATTGATAGCCATGAAGATGGATTGTTATGAAAAGAAGTTAACTACTATTTTATATCTAATACTTTACATTAATTTTTTTATATATTTTTTTAAATTTTCATATTTTTTTTCTTCTTATTTTTATATTTTTAAGAGATTTTTTTTAGTTTAATGACTAAATTATAAAATTCTATTTGATGTAATTATTGTCTCACTACTATTATTGTCCTATTGTTTGTAAAAAAATATTTTGAATTCGATAATCAATTAAAATGCCCGTTAAGTATGTTATGTGAGTGGCATATGGCATACTTTTCGTTAGATTTTTAATGGCCAACCAAATTTATATCTGATTGCAACCAAAACACAAATTCAGTAACCAACTTGTAACAAATACAAATTTGATAATCAATTAAAATATCTTGTAAAACTCAGGTAATTAAAATACAATTTACCCTTATAAAAATTGATTTCTTCATTATAGTTTAAGAAAACTAGTTTCTCATAGTACTACTTTTAAAAATATTGTTTTTCTAAATAATATAAAAAATCGCTATAATTTTATAACCGACACGCTTTAATCGATTAAACACTTTAAAGTGACGAATGACAATTCTTGTAGAGAATTTTCACGTACACTTTGTTTTCGATGAATTTATTTAGTTCAGAGGTTATATTTTTTACGGATGCAATATTTAGAGTTGTTTTCGTTAATGCTAGTTTTACTGTTTGAGTTGAGTTTTGAACATTTGTGGACGGCCAACGTCTTTCCGTTTGTAGTTGTTAATAAAATTAGTTCATTAATTTTAAAAAAAAAAAAAAAAGTGATCGAATGACAATTATAATAGTTCATAATAAGTGTAAGAGAACATTATCCCACATCGGAAATAAACAAGACTTGTCTCTAACATATAAGGATCATGGGCTACTCCCCTTAACACCAATTGATTTTAAGGTGGAACTTCAGACTTTATCATGGTATCAATGCTGGTCCAATACACGTGCAGGCCCAACGGCCCACGATGAACCCTTCGCGCCACCCACCATCCAGTCCACGTTGTAAGCATTGACTTTTCAAATCTACTATTACCTCCACTCATTTTCTTTTCTATTTTACTTTTATATTCACAACACTTTCTCCTCTCTCCTATTTTCCTTAATTTACGTATCAAGCCCAAAATGGTGAACTAATCAACGGGACGGAGGGAGTACATGGAAAACCAATATTCATAAAATTGATAGTTTTAATTATAGTTAAAACGATTTTAATAGTAATATTTTATTTTTTAAATAATTATATTAGGTTTCTTTTTTTTTCAATTTTTTATCAAATGGAAATTTTTTGATTAATTATTTTCTGAAAATCTTGACAGTGCTACTAATTGAGTGACAAAATGTCTATTGTATGAAATCTTAACAAAATTTGTCACCACAACTAACACAATAGTCTAAAACTACTCTTTCCCAAACAACAAATGGAAATGGCCAAACAAAGAGTAAGAGTTTGGCAAAATGAGAGTCATCACAAGAGTATAGACAATAATATTCCCACAAAGTTTTTGAAAAAAAAAATAAACATTTTTTTCAAAAACTTATTTTTGAATCGTGCGTGCGTTGTGTCATTTTTGTAAAATAATCGAACATTATTAATACATCTCAACGCTCTTTAAAACTAAAACTGAAAAATTTTAACACTAGACACATGATACTTTTTAACACTCACAGTGCTGCTGACACTATTTAACATTAACATTGACACTCAAAACCGCATATATTGGCACACTCTAACAATTAAATCGACACTCTTTAACACTGAATCTTGCACTTAAACACACTATTACTGACACGCATTTTCACATTAACATTAGCATATTTGAATACACAAACTGATAGTCCGGTTCAATTCTGATCCGGCTTTAAAACTCAATTTTTTCTATACCTTAGAGCAACAGCAAGCAATGGGGAAATTTGATTTCGCCAACCACAGTGGTGTGGTCGTTCATGATCATGGATAACCAAAATGGTGTTTGGGTTTGACAGACAACCAAAGGTTGTCAAAATTTGTAGGCCATCTGTCGCTTATCGATTAAATACAGTAATTAATAACATTAAAATAATATAAATAATTGTAATAAAAATGAGTAGAAAAGAGAAAAAATGGTGGGATATAGTAAAATGTATGAGAGAGAAAATGATGACCGACCATGAATGAGGGTCAAATTATTAAGATTTGTGGTTGTTGATGACCAATGATGTGAAGATGGTACGAATGAGAGAGAGGGTTTCATGAACGGAAATGGATGAGGATCCTATAAGAACAAACAATTTTTTTCTAAGACCAACTCTAATGTTCCTCTATAACTGACTTGTCAATGTTTTTAATAACTATATTTTACTTATTTAAATATTATTTGTCTCCTCTCATAGTAAAATTATATTAATATTATTTTCTTATGCAGAAACACAATGCTTATTTTATTTAAAACAGATTAAAATTGAAAATGTGACCCTTATTATTATGATTATACTCCCTCCGTCTCGGCCGAAGTGTCTCAACTTTTCTTTTTGGGTGTTCCATTTAAAATGTCCTAACCCAAAAAAGGAAAAATTTTTATTACTTTTTTATTTGTGGAACCCATTTGTCATATTCACAATAAATATCCACTAACTATTCTCTATCCCACTTTGTCTTTCCTACATTACTTTTCATACTCACAACATTTAAACTTTTTCTCTTTCCTACATCACTTTTCTTAATTCCCGTGTGTGCATGAACCATTTTGAGACATTTGGACCGAGATGGAGGGAGTATTATTTTGGGTCTTATTATGATCCTATTATATTATGGGTAAGAAGATAAAGTAAAGTAAAAAAGGGATTAGAGACCAAACAAAACAAAGGAGTTCACTCCAAACAAACCTTACCTTATTTTTATCAAACAACCCAATATTGTCCCTATCTCCAACTGTCCAAACCAAAACCCATCCCTCCAATCTATATAAATTTCTCCAAAGGGAGGGAAATCCCAGATCCAAACCAAAAACAAAAAATGACACTTTCACCCTCATATTTTCTCTCCCTCTTCATCTTCTTCCTCTCCATCCATGTCTCATTTTCTCAAACTCTAATCCGTGACACTTGCAAAACCGTCGCCAAACAAGACCCTAACGTAAAATTCAACTTCTGCACCACTTCTCTCCAAGCAGCTCCGGCTAGCCATTGTGCTAGCCTCCATGGCCTAGGATGATCTCAATAAGGCTAACTCGTTACAATGTGACCGATACAAGATGTTACATCAAGCAAATGATGAGTAATGGTAAAATGAATCCGGATATAAGGACGCGTTTGGATGATTGCTTAGAGCTTTATTCAGATGCTATTCCTTCTATGAAGTTGGCCATGAAGTATTACAATTCTAAGAGGTATTTCGATGCTAATGTACAAATAAGTTCGGTTATGGATGGTGTTACTACTTGTGAAGATGGGTTTAAGGAGAAAAAAGGATTGAAATCACCGTTGACGAAGAGAAATAATGACGCGTTTCAGTTGTCTGCTGTCATACTTTCTCTTATGCATATTTTTCAGAGTGGCTCTAATTTGTCGTAATTTTATTGATAAAGAAATTCTTATACTTTGTTGCTACTTGTTTTATGATTATATTCTTTATTTTTAATTTTTAATTTTTATGAATCTTTGTGTAATGTGATATTAGATGGCCATATTATCATTGTTAAATAAATAAATAAATATTACCCTCTCTGTCACTTTATTATACCCTGCTCCTTGCTAAATAAATGCTACTCCTTCCATCTTAAATGCTAAGTTCAAGTGGAAATAATTTTAGCATTCCAGACCAAAAATGTTTAATTGACATTCATTTAGAGAGTAATTTTCTTTTTTATTTTCCCAATGGTGGGAGAAAGTTCGACTACTCGCCAATCTAATTCGCTAATTCAGAAATTGGACCGATAGCAGACTATATTGAAGATTCCACCTTAAATCAATTGGTGACGGGTAACCCCTCACACCTATACACCAGTTCATGTTTAGGTATTTAGAAGATATGGAATATATTGTCTAACAATTATAATATGCAGTTAACCTACTATAACATGCAATTTATGGTGGGAGTTATTTAATAGTTTTTCAACTTGATCGCACATCGTCTGCTGATTTATCATTAATCGAGCAACTAAATTGGCCTGACCGATATGCAATCGAGACTGCCCGAGCTCCAAATTCTTGCACACACTTGGTTAGATAGTGTTTTTCAATTTGGATGGAAGAGTGGCTTCTAATTAATTGATGTTTTGAGTAGTCTTAGGCTTTAAGTGTAAAACTTGTATAATTGTGCTTCTAACTAACCTATAAGCAGGTGCAATGCATACAAGCAAGCAATCTATTTCATGCTACATAGTGGAATTTTGAAATTTTGGTTAACTTTCTTGGCAAGTCAAAGAATGTTCGTTTAGTTTCTGCCATTCTTTTTATGGTAAGGAACACCCATTTCACTAATTTATCAGATTTTTTAATCGCATATTTCTTGCTTCTATTTGCTGATTCAGATATTTATGTATAAAAAAAATTAAAAATAAAATTAAAAAATGAAGATGTTGATACCTTTGTTTGTAGTCAATAACGAAAGCATAACGAATTAAGGTACATGGTCTGACAAACTACTCTTACTCAAACCGAGTCTGCTTATTTTTCCCACCAATTCGGTGGACTTACATTTTAACAGCCACAGAAACCAGTTAAATTAAAAATGGGGCAAGAAATCAAATACCATTTTTTTTCTTGGATGGATTGAATCTGTCGAAAGTGAGGATGTGCTTTCAACTAGCCATTGGATGGTTATATACGTACTCGATTGCAAGAGCACACGAGTCAATCTTATTGGCTTCCTTGTCAGGAATTTCCAGCTTGAACTCCTCTTCAATAGCCATTACAATCTCCACATTGTCCAAGCTATCCAGTCCTAAATCCTTTTGAAAATGGACGTCTGCAGTTACCTGAAATGAATGCAGAAAGAAATGTTCAGGCAATCAAATGTTCCTCTAACATATGCTGGTGCAACTAATAAACAATCTCGGCTTCTTGAGATTCAAATTGCAAATATTATCAGTTTGGCACTCTGATGGATTGGTGGCGACTAGATATTTGTCACTTTTAACTCTTTTTTGTTTAAATGGTCAAAATTGTCCTTGTCATTAATGCCTTAGTTTATTTACTTATGTATGAATGTATATTATTTAAGATGAAAGAGAAAGGTTAAAAATGGAAATTGGAAGAGTAATTAATGAGTTTCTTGGTTTGTGATATTTTGTCTAAAAAGACAAATAAAAAAGAATGGAGGGAGTAACAATGTGAAGAAAAAATGCATTAAAACGCAAAGAACGTCAGGACAATAAGGAAACCAAAAATGTGGCATAGAAAAATTAACGGTCAAAGTCCCCAAAGGTTTCTCACTTTTATGAATGCTTCTGTTTTAATGATTGTCTATTTTGTAGTATGCCAGTAGCCTGGAATGTTTTATAATGTCACTCTCTTAGGAGATGTTTTGTTGCTTCAACAGCACGATCCAACGTGTTGCCTGCTCAAGAACCTTCCTTGAACCAACAATAAGATACCATTGCCAGATGAGCAAATCTGCATTTCAGAAAACTTATTCTATGTATTTTCTTTCTAAGATTTCTTGGTAGTAATGTGCAATCCACCAACTAACTACCATGTCATGAAAGCTAGAATGCAACATCCACATATTCTCAAAACGAAACTGAGAAGGCACCAAATCACCTGACCAACTCAAGAAAAATAGAAAAATGATGTAGAAAGTGATCTCTTTAACAATATCTGAAAAAGCAGGAAAAGATTCCTCCCACTCGGCCCGAAGAAAGGAACAGCTTAATCCAAGCCTGACAATTTCTGAACTGGTTTACTACAATCCCATCAATCCACAATGTTCATCGTGAAGCCACAGAAAATTCCATTTCCAGATAGATGAAATACGTAAATCGGGAATGGGTTACCTGAAGCTTGAAGCCTATGTTACCCGGACACGGTATCCGGGATCCGACACGGACACGGATCCTAGTTTCGGATACAATTTTCTTAATAATTTTGGACACCATCCTAAATTTGGACACGGACAAGGGATACGATAATAAAGACACGGGTACGGGATGGGATACGATAATACCAAAATACTCTTGAGTTCATATCAAGAAAAATAACATTGAGTTCATACATTCGTATAACTAATAAAAAACCAAATTAAGCAAAAAGCCTTAAATAACATGAAAATAACATTTTTTTCATCAAACAAACAAGCAAATTTAAAGCCCTATCAGTCTATCACATGTGTGAGATTGACTAACAAAATTGAAATCGTAAGAGTAACCGAGCCTTATTTTACATGTAATGATTACATTTTTTAGAATAATACTTGGGGACACAAAAGATGGATACAAAAAATTGGATACAAAATGATTTGTTATAATTTTATTGGTGATTTTAATTAGAGTGTGGCGGATCCACAATCGATATATTTAACAAAATATATATTTGTGTTTTTTTTTTTTAAGGAAAATGTATTTGTGTTTAAATACACAATATATTATCTATTGATTTTATCAAGAAATTATTATATAAATAAATTCTGTTAATAATTTTTTTTGTTTTTTTTAAATAAACGTGTATACGTCCCGAAAAGATTGTTGAAACAAGATTTGGTTCTAAATCATGGGCTGTCTAAACACCAAACCAAAGCCCAAAGCCCAAACCCAAAAACACAAAGCCCATTCCATTTAACCAAACCCTATTCTTTTATTTTCTCCTTCACTGATCCCCTCTCTCTCTCTCTCTCTCTCTCCCTCTATCTCTCTCACTCACACACACAAACACAAACGCCTCCACTTCTCCATCTCTCACACAATTCACGGCGACCCTTCTTCCCAAGCCATCCCTTCCCTTACGCCGTCAAGATACGTCAAGGACGGAGCTCCGGTTGATCTCAAGTTCCAACACTCCGGCAATTCAAATCCACCACCTCCGGCAATTTCAAACTCTCCGGTGCCTGGAACAACAAATTCAGGTCAGTCTTCTTACTCACCGACCATGAATCGTCTCCACTTCCTCCTCCTTTGTATAATCATTTTGCTCCTCCTTCTATTTGCCGTGTCCGAGGGAAATTTTCCGTATCCGCGCCGGATTTCATACCAGTGTCTTATCGTGTCGTGTCGACACTGGTATGACGCCAAAAATGGCAAGTCCGGGTAACACAACTTGAAGCCTATTATTCTCCCTATCAAGATAAGCTTAACAAGAAGAAACCAAGAAAAGCTTGGCATTTTGTACCATGTGACAATATAAAACACCAAGGATGTGTGCCTAGTAGCCTAGCAGCCCCACTAATCATGCCACGAGGTTTCGTAACAAAGCCTTCTAGGACTGGTGAGTACTTCCTTTCACAACTGAATACAGAAGTTTTGCCCTATCATTCTTGGACCCCAAGTTTACTGATGTTCACAATTCAAGAAAAATAAATCTCTGACAAATCATCAGAAGTGTTCTCAAATCACCTCTTCCCTGATGACCCTCATAGAACCAACAACATTTTATGAGGCTTTAAGATTCAAAATACCAGAATTAAGAAGGCTCTAATACACTGGCGGGTCTACATGTTTAACAAAAATGTTTTACTAGGGCAAATAATTTAAGAATTTAGTGGTTTTAGTGCAATTCATTGAAACTTGCCAACCCCCCCCCTCCCTTCCGTGAAGAAAAAAAATGCACTAAACTTTATTTTACCCCCTTTTATTTATTTAGTGAATATAATTTGCTTCCCTTTCAAATTTTTTTCTGACTTCGCCACTGCTCTAATATATCAAATTTCTAAAAACAATACAAGCTTGATTTTTGAAATACGAAGTAGCAAATGAAGAACTATTTATTTATGTTTATTTTTCTTTGGTCAAGAGTGACATAATTAATTGACAAAGTACCCACTGCATACTACTATAACCAAACACATAAGCAAGGTTCCATAATACATGTGATCTAAGAAGCTATCGATATCAAAATATTTGGAGGGGCACAGAGAAATGCATTGCAAAACAACCATTTCTAACCTATACAGAATAACTCCATACAAGAAGAAAAAAAAATTGAAGATTTCCAAATATGACAGGAAGATTAGGGGAATGATCAAGCATGCGGTAGGCTAGTATAAATTGAAGGATAATACTGGAGGCACAAAATATGGTAACAAAAAGTTGGACACGAAATGATTTGACATGAATTCAATGATGATTCTAATTAGAGTGATACGGGTCACAATCGATGCAACCAATAAAATATTGTCAAACTCATTTTGTGCCCAACTTTGTGTGACTATATTTTGTGCCCCCAGCAGCATTGCTCAAATTTCAATGACACAAAGAAAAACCCTAAACAGTATCAAATCACTAACAAAAATTAGTGATAAATTATGCTATAAAACTCCATGTAGACCACAATAAAAGAGTAGTCAAAACATCGTAAATAAGTAGGAGAGGAAAGAGGTGACCTTGGACGGATCGACTTTGGGAAAGTCTTTGACAATGGCGAGAACTCTGTCGACGACGGCATTCCGGTCGAGATGATCGTCATGAGATGACATTGAGCGGGATACAATAAGCTGCGATCCATTATAGGTTAGGGTTTGAGTTGAAACTGGAACTCGAATTTGGCGGAGTAGAGTAGCTCTCAGTGCGGATGCCATCTCTCTCTCCTTTCTCTCTCTCTGAGAAGGTGGAGTGAGAATCAGACTGAGCAAAGGAGGGGAGGGGGGGATAGTTTAGGCATTCTTCCGGTGAAAAGGTCAAGAACCGGTTAGACCTTAAAACATTGATATTAGGTTTTAAAATGGATATAGTTAAATACAGGTACCAAAAATAGAGGGAATTATGTAAATTATCAAAATACCCATTTATATTTTCTCTCTCTATATGCAAACACAGTCTCCCTCACCAAACCATTCGCCGGCGACCTAACTTCCATGGCTCCCACGGCAGAGTTAGTCGTTAATTTGAGCGGACGAGGTTCCTTTGCCCCTCGGCGTTGGTGATTGTCGTTTGTTCCTTGGAACACCATGAAATTAATTCACCAAACATACCCATAGAGAAGCTAATTAAGCTAATTAACCTAAATGACCTTATATCCCCAGTCTTCGTATACGCCACCACAATTGCTAACAATGACAGTTTTGGGGGATTTTTTAGATGAAGCGAACGAGGTTCCTCCTAGGGCGTTAATTTGAGCGGTGGAAGAAGCCATTGAAACCCTAATTCAGTAATGAACTGAATTAGGGCGTTAATTTGAGTGAGAACATCTCGTGTGGATCCACACGAGACGGGCAAGGGCAGGATTGAAATTTTTCGTTCCCTGTATTTTTAGTTCTCTGTATTTAGTATTTACCTTTTAAAATACCTAAAAAATAAAATAGTGAATATAGGCGTTAAAAGTTAAAACAGTGAGTTTAAGCTAAAAAATAAAACAGTGAGTTTAGGCTTTAACACACCAACACCGAGTCGATATATAAAAACAAATATTTTTTATAATTTATTGATTGAGAAACAAATTTTTTCCAAAATTTTCAATGATTCATATTAATACTTATCACATGACTCGTTTAGCACATGTTAGTGTTGCAGGTTAATAAATGTCAAGTGTTTTTTCACTTGTGAGTGTTAGTAATATACACACACTTATTAACATTTAAACATATTTTCAAAACTTTTGATAAGTGCAAGTGATGTGTTTTGAGTGTCAGTGTTAATTAATGCTTTGAAGCATTGATCGATGTTAGTGCTTAGAACTATCGGTGTTAATTTTAGAAGTACCAATATTAGTGTTTATAAGAGTCGGGAGTGAGTATAGACCGGTGATAAAGTTTATTTGTGTTTGTGTCAGTGTTAATCAAGTCGAGTTCAGTGGCGAACAATGGAACTGTTTGATTTGTGAGTTTATCATGTCATGTAAGATTGAATTTTTCAAGAAGAGGCGTAAATGGTTCGGTTTGGAGGGATTTACGGACCGTACTACTAGTTATCGATCTGTGAGAATTTCAAACCGAACCGAATCATGAAAAATTCAAATCGACCAAACCAAACCGCTATGGTTTGGTTCGATTTGGTTCAAACCGCAGTTCAATTCAGACCGTGGTTCAAACCATGGTTTATACTACGGTTCAAACCACGATTAATAACGCAACTCATCATCATATTTGTTTAAATTTTCCGTGATTACCGAAGATGAGCGAAAGATGCTGGTGTTTAATAGGAAAGTCGGAGGAAGAGAGATGCCGAAGGAAAAAAACACCTTACGATGTCGATCGTAGAGAGAACTTGATTATTTATTTGTCGCAATAAAAATAACAAATAATAAAATTAATATTAAATAAGATATAAAACGGGATGTTATGATTAGTCTATCTAATGTATTTTTTTATTGATCTAACATTAAATATTAATAAATATACGAAAATATTAAATAAGATACAAAACAGGGGTAAGAGTTAGTTTATTTAATGTGGTTTGGCCTGGCATTTTGATCTCACAGTTCGATTTGATGGTTCGGTCTCGCAGTGTCAAACTATGGTTTGGTTTGGATCGATTCAATTTGGTTTGGTCTGAGAGGGTCAGAAAACAAACCAAAGCGAACCATGTGATTTGACATTGAGACCGAATTAAACCATTTATACTTGAAATAAAACTAAACCACGTAATTTGATTCGTTTCGATTGCGATTTGAACGGAACAACTTATGCCCTACCCCTACTTTCGAGAGTGACTTATATTTGCATAACCCCAATCTTAAAAAATGCTCTTAACGAAAAGAAAACTACTTACTTGGTTGTATATTGCAGCCCTGTACAGAATCAACACTATCAAGTACATGTCCTACATTGTAGTTCCTCCGTCACGTAGTAATATTAAAAAATAATATGTAAAAAAAAACACCTTTTAATCGTACCAAATAATAAAAATGAGACTTGTCATATTCACAACAATTAACCACTTATTTCACTTTCTCTCTCCCAACTATCTACACTCACAACACATCACCTTTTTCACCATTTTTCTTAATTCTTGTGTCGAGCCCATTTTTTTTTTCACTACTCACATACACACACACACACACACACGTAAGCGCCTAGAAAATCCTAGGGAGAAAAAGTCTTCCCTCTAACTTCTGGGGGAAGGGGGGATCGAATTCATGACCTTCAGATTGAAAAAGCCATGAGCTCTGGCCACCGGACCAAAGCCTGATGGTATGTGTCAAGCCCATTTGGGTATATTACTATGGGATGCGCATATTAGTATGGGATGGAGGGAGTATTTTTAGGACCATTTTCGGGTCTATAATTTGTAAAAAAAAGTACTTCAATGTCAGACACTGAGAAGAGGCCTACGCAAGTAAGCATACGAGACATTGGCAACCACATCCAGTGCGCAGAAACAATCAATAGAAGGCATCAAAAATCTGACATATAATCTTTTTTGGTGTTTTGAACCACATATAACTAGCCTGATCTATCAAAAATTGTAGACAGACTTGAAGAAGAAGAAGCGTTTACAGCATCGCAAGAAAGGATGGATGGGGTGTTTGTACATGGTTGATTTCATCAATTCTATTACGTATATGGATTTTGAGAGTGAAAATGTTTAGTAAAAGGTTAACAGAACAAACTTGAACCCGTCTTGGTTGGTTGGTTGGTTGGTCTGATTTGTTATTTATATCTGCCAAACAATCTCATACAGGAACTCGCTTCCCTCTGCTACGCTCAAAGATCTGCATTTTGTACAAGCCAAATACCCATTAGCCTCAAGGAATACACACTTCAAACATCACTTGAGCAGGCAATAATATTTGGCTGTTAATGCCAAAATACTTGGGAAAGAATCATTTTAAATACTGTAGTTTTCAAGAAATTGCAATACAAGTGGCCCAACCAGTGACGGACCTATGCTCATCTATATAGTTGGTCAAGTTCAGTGGTAAAGTGCTAGGCTTTTCACCTTGAGGCTGTGGGCTTGAGTCATAACAAGCATTGTTTTCTTCACAATTTTAGAGTTTTATGATTAATGTAATTTATGCACCCGCTTAAAAAAAAGGGTTTTGGATCCGCCACTGGGCCCAACCAATGTAAAAATCCATACGCCATAGCACCACAATGGTTCTCTTCTATGAATTATAATGAACCACCCCCACCTCCCAAACCCACACACGGTTTTTATGCAAGAAAATTTCATTGGTCAATCACGATGGGTTCCGCATGCTGATGTAAATAAATACTCCCTCCATCCCATAATATTGGTTACTTATTTCTCTTTTGGGCGTCCCATACTATTGGTTACTTTCCCAAAATGTCAATGTAACTCACTTTCCACACTTAGACCATTTACAATGGTTTAAACACCCCAATTTTTTCAACACTCTTTATAATACGACATATTATCTTCTCTCTTCTTCACCTAATTATTTAATACCCCATTCAATTTTTAACCTCTACAATGGTTTTAACACCCTATTTTTTCAATACCCTTCCAACTCATCATCCTATACCCCACAACTTTTATTTTATATTCTTTATTTTTACGAAAAATGACGATAATTATTATTAAAAAAAATAATACATCATTGGAAAATACATTTCACTAAAAAAGAGGTTTTTTTTTTGAAAAAAATGAAGGATAATTGAGAAATTTATATTAAAAAATAGTGTTTTTTTGTGTCCAAATCAAATGAAACAAGACTCTATTTATAGAGAAAAAAAATTATGAATTTTGGTGTAAATAATTTTTTTTTAATTTTTTATATAAGAAAATTGCCTTTGAAAAAATAGGATGAAATTTGAAAAACAATAAAAATCAGTGACCAATCATGAAGTGCCAAGTGGCAAGGTCTGAAAAAAAAAAAAACAACGCCCAGACGCGCCCTTGTCTGGGCGTGTACTACACGCGCCTTTTTGGACCAACCGGAGAGCGCCACGTGGCTTGGAAGGGACCCTTTTTTTTTTTCAACAACTGTTGAAAAAATTCAACAAAAACTCAAATTTTCAACAGTGAAAAACAGCTCCAATGGTTTCAACAGGTATTCAACAGTTGAAATTTTTTTCAACACCTCCGTTGTACATGGTCTTACAACAAAAATCTTCCTACCCCACTTTCTCTCTCCTACTTGACTTTTTATGCTCACAACACTTAATTTTTCCTTAATTCCCGAGCATTCAATTTTAGTAACCAATAGTATGGGACGGGGGAATATGCTGCAAACCATACAGGATTCCTACGTGAAAAGGATTGATTTTAATTTAAATGTGATGACACTTTTTACAGTTATGTTTAGAGTCTTAATAAAACAAAATCTGCGACAGTTGAACGTACCGATGTTATAATTGGTAGACTGAATACCCAACCAATAACCGGTAACCTCTGCAGAAAAACAGAAAGTGTCGGCCAAAATCCACTGCATGTTTCAATGAACTCTTGTTAATAATCAATTAGTTCAATTTGAAATGTTTGAATCACTGGACAGCAAATAACAATACCTGAAGAGGACAAAGAAACCATAAGTCTCTATGATCATTCCAATCATTGGCCATCCTATGAGGACAAAAAAGAAGCCAATACCAAATGAAAGGGAACCCTGTCCAACAAGAAAATCACAACAAATGAGACAGAAGGAAGCTAGAAAAAGAAAAGCAAAGAAATGCTCTCACCCAATCCAGTGTGTGTGTGTGTGAGAGAGAGAGTGAGAGAGAGAGGGACCTTGAAATTTTGGGGTTTCATGAAGAATAGTAAGGTGGACTTCACTCCAATGGTTAAGGTCAACCCTGACAAAAAGAGGATCTAACAATATATGGACACGTCAAACCTGAATCAATTCTAAGCATTAAATTGACAAAATGGAAATAGTTCTTACATTTCCCATTGCAATAAGACCTTTATCAAAGAAGAGGAAGACTCCAATCAACGTGAATAATACACCGAATCCAGTCAATCCTAGCCCGATCTCTGTTAGTATGTTTCAGGTAAAAAAAAGTCAGAATTAGAATAGGCTAGAAATTACGATAAAACGAATCACCAAGTTAACTTCAGTAACCGAAAATTACAAACATCTTGTCCACATAAGAGAAACTATTTTACAGGCTTACCCATTAAGCATCTCAGCCCAATAACATTAAAAAAAATAGAAAATGGAAAAAATGTTTTTTTATCAACTCAACCAACGTACAGGTAAACCTACAAGCCATGACCTTGTTATTACAGTGACTGATCAAACAAAAAATACAGCCTAAACACCAACTACTTAGAAATATTCAGAGATAAATCACAATATGCATACTAATTCCCCAGCTGCAACAGTAAATAGGTGCCCCTTCCCATAGCCCTTGCTCCATATCACCAGTTCCACAGTTTCCTTGATAACACTATTAAAATCTTGATCAGGCCTGCTCTTTGAAGAAAACACACTACTTCTTTCCTTTGAAATTCAATTATTTGCTACCAAGTCTAACATCCAAGCTTATAGTAGATGGGCTTCCTTACAGTGTTTCTCAAACAGATCAAAGTTTGCATCCATTCATCTGTTGGGATGTGGAGTCAAAACCATGAATAAAGGAATTTGAAACGCGGTCGGAGTGGCGGAAGAGTACTCTGATCCCTTTGTATAAGAATAAAGGTGATGTCCAAGATTGTGCCAACTATCGGGGGATCAAATTAATGAGCCATACTATGAAACTTTGGGAAAGAGTGATTGCACAAAGGCTGAGAAAAATTGTGGATATTTCGGATAACCAATTTGGGTTTATGCCAGGAAGATCGACTATGGAGGCAATATATCTTATGAGACAAACCATGGAGAAATATCGGGATCAAAAGAAAGATTTGCATATGGTTTTCATTGATTTGGAGAAGGCGTATGATAAAGTGCCAAGAGAGGTACTTTGGTGGGCATTAGCAAAGAAGGGTGTTTCAAAGAAATATATTGATATTATCAAGGACATGTATAATGGAGTTAGTACTTGTGTAAAGACTAGTGTTGGGAAGACTGAAGAGTTCCCTATAAAGATTGGAGTGCATCAAGGTTCCGCACTTAGCCCCTTTCTTTTTGCTTTGATAATGGACGAATTGACGAGGTCAGTCCAAGATGATATACCAAAGTGTATGCTGTTCGCAGATGATATTGTGCTGATTGATGAGACTAAATTGGAGTTGTGGAGACACACTTTGGAATCTCGAGGTTTTCGATTAAGCAGAAGCAAGACTGAATATTTGGAGTGCAAGTTTAGCAGAGTTGAAAGTAGGGAGGCAGGGGCGGTCACATTTGATGGAAATATTATCCAAGCTTCTGAGTTTTTTCGCTATCTTGGATCCATTATCCAAAATGATGGAGAATTAGATGGAGATGTGGCTCATAGGATTAAAGCAGGTTGGTTGAAGTGGAAGAGTGCTACAGGGTTTCTATGTGATCGCGGCATGCCCAATAGATTAAAGGGAAAATTCTACCGCACGGCAATTAGGCCGGCATTGCTTTACGGCACCGAATGTTGGGCCGTGAAACAGTGTCACGTGCATAAGATGAATGTGGCGGAGATGCATATGCTTCGATGGATGTGCGGTCATACAAGAAAGGATCGATTGGGGAATGAGGTGATCAGAGGTAAAGTAGGAGTTGCGCCCATTGTGGATAAAATGAGGGAAAATCGTCTAAGGTGGTTTGGACATGTGAGAAGGAGACCGAGTGATGCACCGGTTAGGAGGCCGGAACAGTGGAGAAATGATAAAATGACGAGGGGTAGGGGAAGACCCAAACAAACTTGGATTAGAGTAATTGAAAATGATATGAGTTTACTTGGAGTGGATGAAAGTATGGTGTTGAAGAGGCCGGAGTGGAGGGCAAAAATCCATGTGGGGGGTTGATTTTTTTTTTTAATTAATTAATTAATTAATTTATTTATTTTTATTTTTATTTTTATTTTATTTTTTAATTTTATTTATTTTTTTATTTTTTTTTTCACGATGACATATGAGGATTCATGTTAGCTGACTCCAAATTATTTTGGGACTAAGGCTTTGTTGTTATTGTTGTTGAACCGCGGTCGGAGGAGTTGGTGAGATCAAGAAGAAAATCGTCGGAGGGGGACTGTCGCGTTGGGCGACCGCCCAGGTGGTGGTGGGCGACCGCCCACATGTCCAGTAGGTTGGCTCGGAGGTTTTTTCTATCTTGGGCGACCGCCCATGGGGTGGTGGGCGACCGCCCACGTGTCGGGAAGGATATTTCTGCAGCTGATTTGTTTCCTACTACTTTGATAAGATCTCCTCTTGCATTGGTGATTCCTTTTGACAGTAATATTTGGATGTACTTGAGAAGAAAGAAGATTACTTTCTTGAGTAGGAATTCGATTATTACTAGGATTTGATTTATTGTTCCCTATAAATACATGTGATAGCCTAGAAACAAATTGTAACATCTGAAAATATTGGAGAGAATATTTTGGCTTGGTAGCGCCCCCGGACGTAGTTGTTGTTGCAACGAACCGGGTAAACAATTCTTGTGTGTCCCTTTGTGTGTGATTTACTTTTCGTGTGTGTTGCTCTTATTATTACTCCAAGCTTGGGCCGTTCCGCTGCGTGAATTCACAACAACTGGTATCAGAGCTTTGATTTTGTCGAATCATTGCTTGGCTTATCTTTTGCCATGGATTTCTTGGGAGCTTTGGAGGATGGTAATAAGGTGTTGATCGAAAAGTTTGATGGGACGGATTTCAATTTTTGAAAGACACAAATCGAGGATGTTTTGTGGAACAAGGATTTGTATCTACCATTAAAAGAAAAGCTGGCGGACATAGAGGAAGCAAAATTCGAAATCTTGAATCGGAAAGCGTTAGGGCTTGTTAGGCAAACGTTGACCAAGGATGTGGCGAAGAATGTTTTGGAGGCGAAGACTACCATGGAGATGTTACAGATGTCAAGCGAGCATATGCACGAGGCACCATCGGCGGCGAATAAAGCTCATCTAATGAGGAAGCTGTTGAACATATGGATGGTGGAAGGCATGTCGGCAACAAAGCATATAAGTGAATTCAAATCTACTGCGACCCAACTATCTTCCGTGGCTGTTACTCTTGATGACGAGGTACTAGCGTTGATATTACTTTCTTCTTTGCCGGAAAGTTGGGATACGACTGCGATAGCAGTTAACGTTTCAACAGGAAAAGTGAAGTTGAAGTTTTCGGATGTCGTTGATGTGATTCTTGGCGAAGAAATTCGTAGAAAGAGCAAGGGAGGGACATCGGGGCTAGCACTAAACGTCAGTGAAAAGAGTAAGGGTGGCAAGAAGGTGATTACTTGCTATGATTGTGGGGAGAAGGGGCACTTTAGGAGAAGTTGTCCGAAGCGGTCAGGCAGAGCGAGGGAATTGAATGTTGCTGAGGAGATAGCGGATGCATTAATCTTGGGTGGGAGCAGTTCAACAGATTCGTGGGTTTTGGATTCGGGCTCGACGTTTCATTCATGCACCAGTGCAGAAAGAATGGAGCAGTACGTTCCGGGTGATTTTGGGGTTGTTCGTTTGGGAAACGATAATCCTGTCAAGGTCATTGGAAAAGGGGTTGTTCGGGTCAAAGCAACGGATGGGACTATTTTGCGGCTATGTGATGTGCGACATATTCCGGATTTGAAGAGGAACTTAATTTCCATAAAGCAACTTGATAAGGAGGGTTGTGTGGTGACCTTCGGTTGTGGGACATGGAAGGTAAACCGCGGAGCTAGCTTGGTGGCTCGTGGCGGCGTGGAAAATATGTTGTATACCACATGCAACATGAGTCGTTGGGGGTAACGAAGGCGCATCCCAATGATGAATGGTGGTGGCCGAGATCGCCATGGTGGGAGAAATTTCACTAAACGGTATGTTGGTAGAAAATTGGGTAATGAAGTCGGCCGACGCGGAGCCAATTTGGCCAACATGGGAGCGGGATCTAGAACGGTGATGCGATGGGTTGCAAAGAACACACAAAGGTTCCAAGCTTGTGATTGTGTGGGGCACGTAGATTCGCGCTGCTCAGATCGATAGTTAGCAGCAGTGAGCGGGGATGTGCAGGGAGGATCATTCGGAATGAAGACTCGGAGCATGGTAGAACCGACGGTTATGTTGAAGCGTAGCTCAGCTTCAACTCACTTGGATAACTAGACAAGAGGCCGGGCGCTACCAACGCAATAGCTGGCCACTGAAATTTGTTTCAAGAGAGGTATCATGGATGGTTTGTCTCCAGGTGGGAGATTGTTGGGATGTGGAGTCAAAACCATGAATAAAGGAATTTGAACCGCGGTCGGAAGAGTTGGTGAGATCAAGAAGAAAATCGTCGGAGGGGGACTGTCGCGTTGGGCGACCGCCCAGGTGGTGGTGGGCGACCGCCCACATGTCCAGTAGGTTGGCTCGGAGGTTTTTTCCATCTTGGGCGACCGCCCATGGGGTGGTGGGCGACCGACCACGTGTCGGGAAGGATATTTCTGCAGCTGATTTGTTTCCTACTTTGATAAGATCTCCTCTTGCATTGGTGATTCCTTTTGACAGTAATATTTGGATGTACTTGAGAAGAAAGAAGATTACTTTCTTGAGTAGGAATTCAATTATTACTAGGATTTGATTTATTGTTCCCTATAAATACATGTGATAGCCTAGAAACAAATTGTAACATCTGAAAATATTGGAGAGAATATTTTGGCTTGGTAGCGTCCCCCGGACGTAGTTGTTGTTGCAACGAACCGGGTAAACAATTCTTGTGTGTCCCTTTGTGTGATTTACTTTTCGTGTGTGTTGCTCTTATTATTACTCCAAGCTTGGGCCGTTCCGCTGCGTGAATTCACAACATCATCGCAGCATGGACTTACATAACTTCTAATCCTAGTAAATGGGGCGTAAAACTAATCGGTCCTTTAATTATTTTCCACTGCCAAAAGAGCACCCACATATATCCTTCTGAGGTTGATTTCCGCGCCATCAGATTATCTGTAGTATTAAGTTTTCCACCACAATTTATCCATAGATAAACGCATACCTTGCGAACCAAAACCATTTTGTGCCATGTCACAAGAGTTTAATGCTTTTCAACCTCATTCCAAGCATAATCAAAGATAAAAATGCTTATTAATAGTCGCATCTTGGGATTAAATGCTGCAGATAGTTACTCTTAGCATACATTGTTCCCGAAATAATGCCCAGTTCATTATTACTAATATACCAGATATAGATATAATAGTTTCTATATAATAAAGCAGAAATTGTTAATGATCTTGTTTAAATCTACGGATTCGCCCAGTTAATTTTCCGTTTTTCTGTGAATTCTCACAACAGGATAACCAGTTTAAACGTTGAATCAGTGATTATGCGTTGTGCTCCCCTCGTTTCGAAATTAATGTCACATTTGACTTGCAAAGATTTTAAGGCTGATGTTTTACTCATATGTACCTTGTTCTTAACATTGTAAAATTGAATTAAAACTATCTCCTTTTTAGAAACGCGATATTTATTTCGGGAGAGACCAAAAGGAAAAACTCCGACATTTATTTTGGGACGGATGGAGTATAACAAAACCAATCCACCCTAAGGCCTAAGGCATGTTCACCTACCACTTTGACCAATACAATACAAAAGAACCGGAAAGAAACCACATGCAACAACACAATAAGAGCAGCCTTAGCAACATGTCCCATGACCTTGAAAAATGCAGTCCGTGCAGCATGTGCCATGGGAAGGATCTAAAGTGCAGCCTTGGGCATGGGATTTAATTAGAGCAGCCTTAGCAATAGCTCTATAAGTAAAATGCTGTTTCTTCGAATCTGATGACCTGCATGTCACAATGGTATGACCTTACCATTTCCCCAAGGCTTGCCAACTAGGCTCAGTAGACACAGTTTGGAAAATACACGTGGCTACCTCATTGAGAAAGCGAGACAGACTAGAGAAAATATTTGTCCCAATCGTAAGAGCCATGCAAAAGCAGAATGATAACCCTATCATACAGCTACCAAATTCAAATCTGGCCATCCTAATGACAACCAATTGACTAAGCTAACCTTTTTCTCCTACCTAGTTTGAATATTGCCTCATAATTTGCATTCAAATGTTTTGAGGGGGAATATATAAAATTAGTCAATTTTCACACAGTTTGCATTCAAATCCTGATTAACAGCTAGTAAAAAGATCCATGTCGTTATATTGGCTAGAAATTAATTGTGTTAAACTTAAACCAATTAGTGATCAAACAAGACAGAGGGAGAGATGGGGAGATAGCAAGATTTTCTACCACACTATCATTTCATATTCAAAAGCAAAAAATATTATGTAAAAAAACATGGATATAAGCTTTAACACAGAGTAGAGAGTAGAATCTATCGTTATGACTTCTCTCTTGCAATTTGGCCAAACGACCTATTTAATGAAAAAAACATGGATATAAGCTTTAACACAGAGTAGAGAGTAGAATCTATCGTTATGACTTCTCTCTTGCAATTTGGCCAAACGACCTATTTATAGAACGTAGTGTTGATTTTAATCAATTAATGCAACTAGTTCTGACATTATGATTCGTACTTTCTAAGTTTGTATCAAATAATGCAATATACTATTTTTTTTAACGACGTTAAAAATTCTAATGGAATTATGACGTGGCATATGAAATGTTATTTGGTTAACCTAGTCAACTATTTTTGGGGGTAAAAGTGCAAACAATTGTTAAAAACTTAACGAAATTTTCCTTAATCATCCAAAAAAGTAACGAAAGTATTCTCAACCACTGATCACCACAGCCACCATCCCTGTAAAACCCAACAACCACCGCCCTTCACCCCTTCGCCACCAACCACCACCACCACCCACAACTCCGGCACCCCCCCCCCATTTAATTGCCCATTCCTCTATTAAAACCCATCCATATCTCCAATAAACCATTTGAACTTTCTTCAGTTACACCCAATTCAATTGAAACAAACCCAATTCAAATTATTTTTTTCAAACCCATTTCAAATATAATCAAACATAACTCGAAAAATATATCCAGATTCAAACAAACCCATTTCAAATTCTTCAAACCCATTTCCTCCAAAATTTGACAAAATAAAAACCAAATCTACAAAATTGAACCCAAGAATCTGCAAAATTGAAGCTAAAATTTATAGAATTGATCACGAAATCAGTAAAATGAAAGCCAAAATTCGCAAAAACTAAACCCATCTTGAAGCTTTAATAGAAATTTGCAATATATATATATAAAATCTGAAATTGAAGCCAAAATCTAAATTTTTGAAAGGATAAGAAGATGGGATGTGATGGAGAGAAGGGGAGGATGAGAAAGGGGGGAGGCGAGGGGATGGTTAGAGGCGGACTGCGAAGATAGGAGAAAAGGGAAGAAGATGGGACTGTGATGGGCGTGGGGAGAAAGGAAAAGGAAAGGGCTTAGAAGGGGGATGGGAGAGAGAAGAAGACGAGGGTTTGATGGGAGTGGAGAAGTCGGGTGGTAGTTGTGATTGGGTGGGCTGGGGAGAACAATTGATGGGGCGGGGAGCATGTGTCGAAATGTATGGAGGAGTGAGGGAGGGCAACGGAAACAAGGAAGGGGACGGTGGTGATTTTGAGGTTTCATGAATTAAAGTAGTTTCTTTCAAGTTGACTCATTAATTATTTAACGGGTTTTAGTTATGTTCTTCTCTAACTTGTTCATGTCAGAATTTTGTTAAATAAATTTTACATCATCCATCAAATTTTTTTTACATTACATTAATTGATAATAATTGTCAAAGTACGTTGAACAATGTTAGTGTAAACACCCCGCCTTGGACTGCTCACACCCGATTGCATACATAGTCTTTCATTTTATTGCTTTTCGTTAACTTTCGTCTAATTTTGTTATATTCATGACTGATTATGTTAGTTGTGGACTAAACTGAATAACAGAGTTAACTTTCAAGGTCTTTATGTCATTTATCCTTTATGAAAATCGGGCGAATCACGCCACCAGCGTGGACCTCGTGCGAGTCTGACTCACTATACGTGACTCACGAAAGTTTCACTATCCGTGGTTGATTTCCCTCCAAATATCTCTCTATTTTGTGATTTGTAACTTCTCCCCATTAACTCCCAGTTGATCTCTTGGAAAGACCGGTGATTTCAACAAGTTTTCCCTCCACTTTTTTCCATCTTAAGCCTATAAAAGAAGGCCCTCTCCTCCTTGAAATGAGTAACAACTCTCTCCCTAAGAAATTAAAGAACAAACATTTCTCCTAAAATTTTGTCATTCAAACACACACACTCTCTCTTTCGCAAGCAAGCTTTGAAGAAGGACAAACCTTATTCGTTAGGCATTTTCAGAAATCTAATAAACTAGGTATTTTCTTTCTCTTTCTCTTTATTTCATTTACTTGTTTTTGTCCCATCATATATGCAATCCCTATTAAAAGGGAGACTATTTAAAAGTCACTTTACTCATTGAATTTGACTACAAATTGTCTCCCTAATATTACAATCACCTTAAAACCCCTTTTTTGTTATAATTGAAAAAGCAATTAGAGAACATGAATTAAAAGTAGATTAGAACACTTAAAGTAGCAGGACCAGCCTAAAGGCCGGGCGGAGCGGGTGCCTAACATGTTCCCGTTTTGTAACCTAACCCTCGAACCCCTCTAGAATCTTTGGTTTTATTTCTATTAAAATAAGTAGACATAAGGTTTTTCTTATGTTCCTTTAAAAACGTAGGTGACGACTCCAAAACACTGAAATAGATTAGACATCCTGAGGAAAATACTTGTCACGTTTTTTTGGGATATCTACAGTTAGAAGTAGCAAATACGTATCATTAATTGATGATTTAATGTCGGTTATCGGTTGGTAATTTTCCCCTTGCAATTTTATCTAGTACAATCTCAATAGTACATAAATAAGTGCACTATCAAAGAGAAACATATGCTAAGAGAGTAAAGCAGTCTCATTCTGTAACGATTACTATATTAATGCGGGCAGGAAAAAAGAAAAAAAAAGAGGTTAAATGCCACCTCCAGCTACCAGTTGGTAGATGCTCCAAATTAAGTTGTGTGAGATCTAAACAGTAACTAAGCTAATAAGAACTACTCCCTTCCTCCCCAAAAAAGAGTCGCACCGACAATTTTCGTCTATCTTTAAGGAAGACGGAGACACGTTTCTGGAAAACAAATATGACATCATGAAGATACATCTGAGTAAAGCTGCATCCTTAAAAAAGTTTGACTTATCAAATGGAACTCTTATTTTGGAAAGGATGTAATAAACTAATATCAGAACCCTCTCGTCATTGGTTCCTTACATGATTTCTCCATCATAATAATCAACTATGATTAAGAAACACGAAAGAAAAAAATTAGGTGAGTTGACTCACTTTTCACATCACTTGTCTCAAAAGAAATCATCTTTGCAACACAGAGAAAACCTTCCTCAGCAAATCCTTTATTTTCGCTGTAGGAAAACATGAGATAGTCAGCAAACTTAAGAAAAGGATTTTAAGAACAAATCGTATCCTTTGTGAAGAACAAGAGATTAAATTAACCAAGAACTTCTATAAAGCTCGTTCTAGATAATGCAAGTATCTACGCATTTGGAGCATACCAAGACAGCAAGACCAGTAATAGAACTCTGGCTTTCCCTAACCTTTTTCTTGTTTTTGCAGGTTGACACTGAAAGTAGCATCTATCATATTTATTAACTACAATTTACTCCCTCCGTCCCACTATACTAGACACCCAAGTAGTGGGTTCAAAAACCAAGGAAAAAGAATAAAATAAAAAAAATGTGTGGTGGAAAATGAAGAGAGAGAATGAGTGGGGTAAATAGTAGTGTTGGTTGAATAAATGTGTGGTAGAAAATGAAGAGAGAGAATGAGTGGTGGGGTAGAGTGAATATAAAAATATAAAAACTTGGTTATTTTTTGAAGGTGTCAAGTATAGTGGGACGGCCCAAAATGGAAAGAAGTGTCAAGTATAGTGGGACGGAGGGAGTATATCGGATCATATGTAAGAATTTAAGTGCATTTTGTTACATACTCGTAATATTCATTTCAACAAGCTTAATGCTTTAGTAATATAACGTTGAGTCATTTATCAATCGTTACTCATCACTGAAGGGTCATGATTTGGACACCAAATGTTCACAGAAATACACCAATGATCTGTTTGGTAGAAGGGAAAGAAAAATGGAAGTGCGAAAATGTAAGGGATTCATTTTCTCCCCACGGGATGGAAGGCATTTTCCCTCAAATTGTTTGGTATGAGGGATGGCAAAGTGGGGGAGAAATTAACCGAAATAACTATTTTACTATTATAACCTTTGAAATTACTTTGAACTCTATAAAGAGAGGGTAGATGGACTTTTTACAGTTTGTCAACATTTACTCATCTTTTCCATCCACTTTTCTCCCCAAATTGGAGGGGTTGTGAATGATGGAGGGATTTCATTTCCCTCCTTTTCTACTCTCTCTACTTTCCCTTCTACCAAATAACAGAACAACAACACAATGATAATCATAATAATAGTAATCTCTCCCATTTCTCCCCCCTCCCTCCTGTTTTCTCCCCTACAAAACGGGCTATAGGAATTGCTATAGCCAAATTATTTATTCCTAAAGGCTGAAAGGGGTAAAAGAAAGAAATTCTGAGGGAACAAAATGCTAAATTTACATTGAGTTTCTTTGCATAGAATGTTCCAAAAAAAGGACAGTAAAGTTCTATGAGTTGAATTAGGACAGGGACAACGGAAGATGGAAACAAAAATAAAGCTACACTCATCATTGATCATACACATACACGGTACAAACAATCAAACAAATTAGGGTTTAGGACACAAGATTGAACAAATGTAAATCCTTATAGTGAGGCAAACCAACCAAAACTCCATCGTATTTCTCAATTTCAACATAGTTTTGTCAATAACTTCATTTCACATGATCCAAATCAATCGTAAAACCAACCAAACTCTCATACTCCTACCATTTTTCCTCAATTTACCAAATAATCAAACAAGCCGTACAAAACTCAAAACAGAAAACTGCAGTGCTTATAATGCACATTCTGACACATTTGATCAATGCAATTCAAAAACAAGCGGTTGCAACATACAAATTTCAGCATGAAATCATCGTAAGAGTGAATTGAAATTATTAACGCCAGATCAAAATCAGCTAAAGTATAAGACATGGATTCAATTCACACGAATAGAAAGTCAAATATACAGAGAGATGAAACCCTAACCAAATTGAACACAGGGAAATTTCAGTGTTAAATTGGACCAGAGCGCGAGAATTTGCTTGGGGATGCAGGCGCGGAATGGGACTTTGATCAGTTCGTTATGGACGGATGGGAATGTCAGAATTTGAAGCTAATTGGATATTTCTTTTTTGAGAATTGTTATATAAACCCGGAAAATTGTTGAGTAAACCCGTAAGATGAAATTTTCAAAAATGTCATCGAGTGAAATGACAAAAATATCTCTAAGGAGGCGTTTGTTTGTTTTTTTTTTTTACCTCTTATTAAGAGGTTTTACCTCTTATTAAGTGGTTGTTTAGCAATTCAACTTGTTTTTTTTTTTTTTTTTTTTCACCTTATAACCTTTGAATTGCCTCTTATTTTTAAGTGGTGAAACTATTGCTGAATCCCTCTTAAATGTGACCGTGAGAACTTGGGTTGGGTTTTTTTTTTTAACCATTTACATGGCATATTACATTTACGTTTGGCTTTTTTTTTTTTTTTTTTAACTCTTTCAAAAATGAATTCGGATATAAAATCAAACAACTTATCCAATTCGAATTCGGTTTTCGATTCTTGCTCTTAAAAATTCAAATTATTTTCGTAGCCGAAATCAGATTTCAGCACTTATCACTTAAAAAAAACAAAAACCCTATATCCCCTTATTCACTAATGTTAAATAAACCCGTAAAATTGTTGAGTAAACCCGTATATCATTTTCACCACCTTCCCCTGTTGGGTTTTACGGGTCCATGCGCAGCGGAATTAAGCATTAAAAACATAAAACCCAAGAAGCCCTAGGATCCGTTCTATACAATTAATTTAAATTCCTATGAGATAGAATTAAACCAACCTTGAAACGCTTTTCGGTCTTGAGCTATCGAACGATTTAATTATGTGATATCGAATCACAAACTTCGTTCTTCAACTTGCTTGAACTCTAGGCCTTGATCGATGAACGAGCGAAGACCCTCTTTTGGTATCCACACCTTTGAATGAATTCAAGAACAACTTCTTGATGATTGCTAGATCTAAAACCTTGAAGAATATTGAGAGTATTTTGTTGTGAATTTTATTGAAAAATTTCGGCTGACCTTTTAGGTCTGACAGAACCCTTGTATTTATACTACAATAGTAGGAATACCTCTCCTAATCGTATTAGGAGAGACAGTGTCAAACCGCGTGCGGCCTATTATGTCGCGCGGTATATTAAGCCATTGGCTTAATATGTCGCGCGGTATATATAGCCAGATACAGAAACTCTCAACTATTCTTCCTCCGGTTTAACCAATTCATTCTAGTTGTGTGTGACCCAATAGGATTACATTATGTTGGCAATGAGTTCGATCATATCGAACCTCATAAGACATAAGCGGACTCTAGCAAGCCATTATGTCTACCCAAATAATGCAACGTAAGAGTTCACGTTTCCAATGGTGTACTTCCATTTATCCCTTTGTCTCACGATGTTATATTTGAACACAAGTCATGGTCCTTGTCAACTTGTTATTGTTCAATGCTTTCTCGATTCTTGAGTATAATGATAATTCCAATCACATTGGGGTACGGCCATACACTTTCATCATTATCACTCATCGAGGGGCCCAAGCAAAACATCTCTCTTTCGAGGGACAAATTCCATCTTGACTTATCATCCTTCCCATCATGAATCCGATCATGCCAAAGATAGTCTTTATAGATATCGTGTTAAGATATCGTTTGACTAAAATCAAACATGACTTTCATCATATGTAAGGTTACGATAATCTTAGGTCTAGGAAATAAATGAAGTAACCGTATGAGATTTAAGTATGACATTTGACCATGACATAAATCTCATGCGGGTCATGTCCAGTCACTTGTTCTCTAACAAGTACCCATAATTTCAATGTGCATCTCTTATGCATATAATCATCATATGACTATCCATTGACAATTATACTAATTATTCCCTTAATAATTAGGGACGGAGATTATTACAATAAATATGCAAACTATATAATAATCAAATAATAAACATAAACCATAAAGATGATACATAACGGTTTTCAGTTAAACATAACTAAAGCCTAGGGCATTACACCAACAGTCTCCCACTTGCACTAGGCTCCATTTATGTATCGAATACTCATGGATCTAACATGCCCATCATGCTTCTGCCTATGCAAGGGTCTTTGTAAGTGAATCCCTTATGTCATCATCGGTTGATACTTTGTATATTTTAACGTCTTCTCATTCTTTATGAATTCCTCGAAGAACGTCTAAGTGAGTGTTTGGATCACCGTTGTGATTTTGGTTCCATTGTTTGCATAAATGACACCATAATTATCACAACAAAGTTCCACGGATTAGTGATACTTGGAAAAACACTTGAAGTGTTTCCAAAACACTAAATGAACTTTTGATCCAAACTGCCTCTTTCAGCTACATCATATGTTGCTAAAATATGGCCTTAGTAGTAGAATCGGCTACAATTTCTGCTTGGAATTCTTCCAATCAAAATTGCACCTCTAATAAGCACAAACACAAATCCTAATTGCGATTTTAAAATAACTTTGTCAGTTTGGAAGCTAGCATCTTTGTAACCCTTACAACAAGATTAACTTCCAATCTTTCAAATCCCAAGAACGTATCCTTAGTTCTTCTTAAGTACTTAGGATCATCTTGACTGCCATCCATTGGTTCTCAACAGGATCGGATTGGTATCGACTCATCATGCTTATAGCATACGAGACGTCGAGTCTAGTACAAATCATGGCATACATGACAGATCCAAGTGCCGCAGCATATGGAACTTCATTCATTCCCTTTTGCTCATCAGTTGTCATAAGACAATGAATATTGCTAAGAAAAATACCATGACCCATTGACAAGCTACTCTTCTTAGACTCTTCTAAGAATCTTGTCAATGTGAACACTTTGACTCAAACCAATTTATCCTTCTAGATCCATCTTTATAGATCTTGATGCCAAGGATGTAATCGGCTTCACCCATATCTTTCATTGAGAAACCTTTCCTTGACCAAGACTTAACAGTCTTAAGTGTCGGAACTTGTTTTTCCAATGAGTAAGATATCATTGTAATAAACAATAGAAATAATACCATGCTCCTACTGAATTTCATGCATACACAAGGTTCATCTTCGTACTTGATAAAGTCAAACTCTTTGACCAATTCATCTAAACAAAGATTCCAATTCCTTGAAGCTTGCTTCAATCCATCTCATGGATCCTTGCAACATGCATACTTTATTAGAGTTTCTTGGATCGACAAACTATTCGGGTTGTGTACTTTACACATCCTTAATAATCTTTCCATTTAAAGAAAGTCATTTGATATCCATTTGTCATATCACATAGTCACAATATGCGATTATGGCAATTGAAATTCTAACAGACATCGACATTGTAACTGGCGGAAAAAGTTTCAACATAGTCAATACTATGAATTAACCTAAGTCCCTTTGCTACAATCCTTAGTCATGAAAGTATACACCTTCACATCCATGTTGGTCTTTGAAGACCTACTTGCACCCTTTAGTTTTTACACTTTTAGGTAGCCCAATCAAGTTCCAATTGAACTTGATTGTTAAACATGGATTGTAATTTGGATTCCATGGTTCCTAACCATTTATCCAAATTAGGAGAGGACATCGCTTCTTGATAGCAAGTAGGATCGTCATTCTCAATGACTTCCACTTCATCACTTTCCGCAACGAGAAATCACTATTTCTTGAGTTCGGATCGTAACCCATCCAATCTACGATGGACTTGTGCATCTTGAACCGGTTTCACAACTCATTTGTGAACTTGGTTCTGTCTCTACTCTTGGTTCCATATTATTTTCGGGTTCTTGAACTTCTTTCAAGATTAATTTTACTCCCACTAGATTCTTTATTGAGAAACTATTTCTCAAGAAACAAATCGTGTAGAGCAACAAACATTTTGTTCTCTTTGTGATTGTAAAATCAATATTCGAAAATAACCTTGTCAGATTTGGTGCTAACTTATAAGAGACAAGTCTCTTTACATAAGATTCGCAACCCCAAATCTTCATGAAAGACAAACTAAGTTTTCTTCCATGCCACATCTCATGTGGGGCCTTAGGAACCGATTTAGTAGGGACTCGATTCAGTGTAATCGCATCATTTCTAATGCATATCCTCAAAAGGAAATAGGAAATAGGAAAGTCTAATTGACACATCATCGAACGAACCATGTCCTACAAGGTTCAATTCCTCCTTTCATATACACCATTCATAGTGGTGTTCAGTGTGGAGTCAACTCTTGAAACAATTTCATAGTTTTGAGATGATTGTCAAACTCTTGGCTCAAATATTCTTCACCTCGATCTAATCGAAGTACTTAACAGTTTTACCAAGTTGTTTTGTACTTCATCTTTGAAATGTTCAAAACATCTCAAACGATTCACCTTCGGACTTCATCAGATAGACATAGTCATATCTAGATAAGTTTTTAGTGAAATGTGATGAAATACCGAAGTCTTCCCCTAGCAATGCTACTTAACAGTCCATATACATCTCATGTATAATGACCAATAAGTCACTAGCCCTCCCACTACTCTTAGTGTAGGGTGGTTTGATCAATAATCTCAATAAACAAGATCCACATTCCTCAAATGATTCATCGTCATATGAGTCTAAAAGTCCATGTTAATGGAGTTTAGATATATGTTTCTTATTTATCTGACCAAGCCGGCAATGCCATATGAACGCGTTGTTCATACTGTTCGGTTTAGATTTCCCATTTATATCATAGATATCTTCAATATTATTTTGTTTCTCATCTTCAAGGATATGAAGACCATTCAATGATATATGCAATACAATAAAGCATATCATTAAATGAATATAAAACTTCTTATTGAAAATAAGAAAATTATATCCTTCATCATCCGTTTAAGAAACGGAAATAATACTCCTACTCAAATTCGGAACGTAGTCATACTTATTCAAAACAAGTACTACTTCACAAGGTAAAGTGACTTCATAAGTCCCTTATGGCTAATGTTGCAACTCTTGCTCCATTGCCATGCATAGGTTTAATTTACCTTATTTGAGTAGTTTTCTATTCTTTGTTCCTTGCACATTTAAACAAATGTGGGATCCAATCCGGTATCATATACCCAAGAACAAGAAGTCGAAGGGAAAATATCTATCATATAGATATTTGAAGTAGTAGCAATCATATTGCCCTTCTTCACCTTTTAGGCCTTCCTAATAAGCCTTGCAACTTTGCTTCCAATGACAATCTTATTGCAATGATAGAAAACTGCATCCTTTTGAGACACTTTGGGTTTAGCCTCTTCGGCTATGACAACATTTGTCCTAGGTTTAGCAACTTTTGCTTTACCTTCTTTTCCTTCCTTTATGAACCCTTTTATTGTGTCAACCATTAACACAATTTGCGGATTGCTCCTTCTTTCATCATATGAATTAAGAGCCTTCACCACAACATATATCTTTTGCCTAGCTTGCACTTGGAACATTTCCCTATTTGCGTTATGCTTAGAACAAAAGATTAGTTATCATGTGCCCAAGGTTCTTCATAAGAGCCTTTAACCATGATGGCAAATACAAGGCAAGCAATATTGTCAGAATCATCACTATGTTTCTAATGTTGCTTCCTTATTTGCCCTTTGCAACATTTGCAATGGGTTCAGTAGGAACGGATTCGTCAAGAACGTACACATTTTCCCAAGAACCATTCTTTAGGCTTCTGATCCAATCAGAATTAAATGTATCGTTCCTTTCGAACTTTGTCCTTCATAAGGACGAATCGCAATTATCATTATGTAATGCTATTTCTACAACAAAATATACAAATCATATGAACACATATCAATATCAACACATTTATCATTTAAGAGCAAATAATGTATTTTACAAATACTCCCACTAAATCATACACCTTCCAATGCTAATAAGCATAATATGCATTTAATGGACTAAGATCCAACTTTAATTTAATCTCAAGTACGCTATGGCGCACCGCTCAAGATTAAACTAATTAGGTAGAAAAACATCAATCATATCGTATATGACTCTTAGGACTAAGATCCATCTTTAATTTGATCTCAAGTACGCTATGGCGCACCGCTCAAAATCAAACTAATTAGGTAGAAAACATCAATCATATCATATATGACTCTTAGGATCTTTTATGAGATTTATTTAAGACATCATATGTCTAAGCATATTTTAATCTCATCTTATGCCTTGGGTCCAAAACCATTTTGATAACCCAATTAAGTTCATCCATTTTAAACGTATAGGAACCACCATTTCCTCATCTTGCTCGCAAACGGAATAGAATCAAAGCACCTTGCTATGGCAAGCCCACCCAAAACTATCCGAGTGGTCTCAAGTGTTTAAATCATGGATTGGCATAAAGAACTTAAAAGTTAAATGAAGGTTCTTTAAGGTAGATTATAAGCATATCAGCAAAGATAGTCATAATCATGCACCAGGTAAGTTCCCAGGAAGATAGGTGAGCCACAAGGACTACTTAAGTACCAACTCTTCCTTAGACAGAACTCTTCTAGTCATGCACAACTAGAAATCAACTCTGATTTGGCAACATAATCACTACCTTTTATAAACAATTAGTTTCCTTTTAAAATTTCGCGTAATTATGACTTGTTTCCATAAACAATCATAACATCCAAAATTTACAATGTCTAAATCTAAACATATTAGGAAACTATAATACAATGTTTCAACTAAACATTTTAGGAAATCACAATTCAATGTTTCAACTAAACATCTAATAAAATTCTTAACACTTAAGAACAAATAATTCATGCATCGCAATAATTATTAAAATCATATTTTAATCAATTAATCATGCATATCAATGAATCAATCTAGCATGGACTTATAAACTCAATTTTATAACATCCAGATTTTCATATACATTGCAATAATTATTAAAATCACATTTTAATCAATTAATCATGTATATCAATGAATCAATCTATCGCGGACTTATAAACTCAATTTTATAACATCCAGATTTTCATATGAACATATCAGATTGTAAACACAATCACAGAATAGCAGAAAAATTGAACAAGGCGGATTACGCCCGGTTTTGGCTTATTATGTCGCGTGACAACATCGGCGGAGGCTTGATATGTCGCGCGACCTAACGCCGATTAACCTGAAATCCACATGGCTCAACATGTCGCGCGACATAAGCAGCCAAGTAACAGGATTTCCAGATTCGAACCAATACAGATTACATGTAATTAAATCACGTAAAACATCCTTTTTACAGATTTAATTCAGCATAATTCGAAAACGATTTTCATATTGTTTCACATAAACAATTAAAAATTCTATCGCATACAAAACATGCAATAAGCATATAAACAATTTATATCTTAAATCTAGCATGTTAATTCAAAATTAACCATACGAACGGGGCTCTGATACCACTGTTGGGTTTTACGGGTCCATGCGCAGCGGAATTAAGCATTAAAAACATAAAACCCAAGAAGCCCTAGGATCCGTTCTATACAATTAATTTAAATTCCTATGAGATAGAATTAAACCAACCTTGAAACGCTTTCCGGTCTTGAGCTATCGAACGATTTAATTATGTGATATCGAATCACAAACTTCGTTCTTCAACTTGCTTGAACTCTAGGCCTTGATCGATGAACGAGCGAAGACCCTCTTTTGGTATCCACACCTTTGAATGAATTCAAGAACAACTTCTTGATGATTGCTAGATCTAAAACCTTGAAGAATATTGAGAGTATTTTGTTGTGAATTTTATTGAAAAATTTCGGCTGACCTTTTAGGTCTGACAGAACCCTTGTATTTATACTACAATAGTAGGAATACCTCTCCTAATCGTATTAGGAGAGACAGGCTGTCAAACCGCGTACTGGCCTATTATGTCGCGCGGTATATTAAGCCATTGGCTTAATATGTCGCGCGGTATATATAGCCAGATACAGAAACTCTCAACTATTCTTCCTCCGGTTTAACCAATTCATTCTAGTTGTGTGTGACCCAATAGGATTACATTATGTTGGCAATGAGTTCGATCATATCGAACCTCATAAGACATAAGCGGACTCTAGCAAGCCATTATGTCTACCCAAATAATGCAACGTAAGAGTTCACGTTTCCAATGGTGTACTTCCATTTATCCCTTTGTCTCACGATGTTATATTTGAACACAAGTCATGGTCCTTGTCAACTTGTTATTGTTCAATGCTTTCTCGATTCTTGAGTATAATGATAATTCCAATCACATTGGGGTACGGCCATACACTTTCATCATTATCACTCATCGAGGGGCCCAAGCAAAACATCTCTCTTTCGAGGGACAAATTCCATCTTGACTTATCATCCTTCCCATCATGAATCCGATCATGCCAAAGATAGTCTTTATAGATATCGTGTTAAGATATCGTTTGACTAAAATCAAACATGACTTTCATCATATGTAAGGTTACGATAATCTTAGGTCTAGGAAATAAATGAAGTAACCGTATGAGATTTAAGTATGACATTTGACCATGACATAAATCTCATGCGGGTCATGTCCAGTCACTTGTTCTCTAACAAGTACCCATAATTTCAATGTGCATCTCTTATGCATATAATCATCATATGACTATCCATTGACAATTATACTAATTATTCCCTTAATAATTAGGGACGGAGATTATTACAATAAATATGCAAACTATATAATAATCAAATAATAAACATAAACCATAAAGATGATACATAACGGTTTTCAGTTAAACATAACTAAAGCCTAGGGCATTACACCAACATCCCCTCCCTCCCTCATCAATTTTCACCACCTTCCCCCTCCCTTCCTCATCAATTTTCACCACATTTTTACTTAATCACTTCTTCTTTATTTTTTTACTCCAAAAAAAATTACCTTCTCCCTTTCCTTCCTCTTCCGCTCCCAAAAAAAATAAAAATTCATACACATTTGTTCCAAGACAAGAGATTCAGCAGGCTCATCATGGATGCTCTAGCTCTACCATCGAATGTTAATGTAAGTTTTCTAACCATTTAAATTTGTTAAAAATGTCTTTTCTGTTTCGTAGCTCCAATTCGGCCAGTAGTGACCGAAATTCTGTTCAGGTTCAGTCACCCCCGGCCGAAATTTAGCTATGGTTCGGCCACACTCGGCCGAAATTTCAAAATTTTTCGGCTCTGATTTGCCGAATCTGGGCTATTTTTCGGTCAGTAACGGCCGAATATTTGAAATATTTCGGCCACACCCAGCCGAACCATCGAAGAAAATTCGGCCACTGGCCGAACCTTTGTTTTTCTGCTTACACCTCCCTTATTGTTTTATTTAATTGTTTCAGTATTCCCTGGGTGACAACAACTATGTCTCGGTTGATTTTGAAAGCATTTTGCGAGACTACACTCCAGAATTCACAATGCCCTTGTTTTTTCGAGACAAAAAATAATGTTTGAATGGGTGCGTAAAAAGGGGAAAGAGCATGGATTTGTCATCGTAGTCGGTCGGTCGGATAACGGGAGCCGTAATTCCGCTCCTCGAATGACACTTGTTTGTGATCGCTGGGGGACATACAAGGAAAAACCAATCTCTCTGTCCTCTCAAGAATCTGTCAACCTTGAACAATTGGGGGAAAAAAAAAAGAAAAATAGAGAGAGCGGAACAAAAAAATGCGGTTGTAAGTTTCAGTTGAACGCCAGACAAGTCACGGTTGATGGTGAATGGCAATTAAAAGTGGTTTGTGGCTTTCACAATCATCCGATTTGCGAATCCATGTTGGGTCACTCTTATGCCGATAGATTACTGAAATCAGAGGAGGAGTACATGATAGAATTGTCACATGCAAATAGCCGTTCCTAAACGCAGGAAACCTCTCATAAACCCAAGCCTCCAACAAGGTTAAGTGCCCGGAAATCTGATGGCAGTTAAACCTAGATCCTTTTTCTAGTTGCCGGTACAGAAAAGCTAACGCTCCGGCTCCCCAAGAATAATTCCCTATTGCCCCATCATCTCTCAAAAAATCTAGATAGCTAGCGTTGACACATGTCCCGATCTTATCAGAAAAGATTGTGCACCCCAATAAATATAAAAGATATGCCTTAGCAACACAGACAGCTTTTCGGGGGTCTGAGGAGTACAACTGAGGGGAGAACTTCGATCCAAGCCATTCTAAATTGATCAATGCCTCCTTGGCAGGAATTCCATCTTTAGCAACTTTTTTGGTCACTCCCAAAACCTCACAAACCTTATTAAGAGGTGGCTGACTAGCATAAGCGGGACTCTCAAATAAGGGTGCACCTACTACCGAAAGCAGTGTAAGACAAGACACATCCTCCAGAGTGATGGTCATCTCCCCAAATGGCACTACAAGAAACAAGACTATTAGGGTCGGCCTTTTCCCGTCCCAAATGTTCATTTTCCCGTCCCTAATAGTATTTAGGTCGGACTTTAGGTCGGGAAACGAGGGTCCTAAATAACATGCGACTCTAAAAGTTTTAGGACCCCCGTCACCGTCTCAAATACCCTATTTAGGTCGGGATATTGCCGACCCTAATAAATTTTTTTTTTTTTTGCGAAATTTTTTTGAAGCCAAATAGTTTTTGATACCGGTTGTTAGGGACGAGGTTGCCGACCCAAATAATATTTGGCGCCTGACATTTTTTTGGAGGGAAATTATTAGGGACCATGTCGCCCGACCCAAATATATTTTTGCGCTAAATTCACATTTTTTTGTGGAAAAGAAATAAGGTCGGATATAGACGACTCAAATAAAATTTGGTATCAAATTATGAATATTTACCATTAATTATCAAACACTACTAATCTTCTACTAATTATATATATACACAACCACACATGCATACATTATACTTGTAAATATATCAAATGAACCTGACAATAAAAAAGTAATGCATTAACTAAATTTAATCAACCACATCAACAACAACAACAACAACAACCACATCATCTAAATAAAAAGTTAAATGGTACCTAAGAATTAAGGTAGATGAAATAGGAGGGATCAATACTCCTTTTAAAATAATTTGATCTAAAACTATTCTCTAAGTAAGCCAAATCATCCATATTGCAAACGTGGAACGTGCTCCCCTAAAACACTGTTGCTGATATCATTCCTCCATCACGCTCCCTCAATCTTCACAAAATCGTAATAGTGTGTCATAGTTAATCATTGAAACCTGCGGAAAAAAAAACCTAAGATATAAGACACTAGAGTTCACTTTCTAAACATTATTTCCAATCTACCATGATTAGATGTAGCATGTTAGACGAGGAATATATAAGAATCCAAAGAAGCAAACCAGAAAGCCATTTCATAGCAGTCTCAAAGCAATCACAGGGTTCAGATATTACTACACCAGCATAGGCTTATTAGTACACCAGCCTTGACTATACATAAGCATATAAATCAAACCCTAACGATAAAACATAATCATAATAATTGACAACCTACTCGAAGAACACAAAACATATTTATTACCACAACTTTATGAAGTACCAAATCTATGCTTGATAATTATCCATCTCTCATAGATTACTTCACTCAAAAAGGATAATTAATAAAATGGAACAAGATCCAATTTACGCATAAAATTGGCATAAAGGATTTTAGCCCAAAAACGACAAAGTATTTTGGACTGGAGGGAGTAGGTTCATTGAGTTGAAATGAACCACTCTCCCCAGCAGCCAACCACAACCAAAAGTGCACTTCATTTGCACAAAAGAGTTGCCAAAGTAATGCAAGATAGCCCAGAATACCATCCCAACTTACAATCAGCCTTATTCAAGGAGTAATTAAACATGCACCATAACACTTGTGGAGCTCATTAGATAAATCCCAAAATGGATTTGAAGCTGGGACAAAGATTCCGGGCTATTATATGTGAAATAGTAAGAACATAAAGAAAGACAACAATAGAATTTCAATTTCTAGCAACTCATACCTGTAGAAAGAGGCTGCTCAATCTTGGACCCTCCAGCTTCAATATTTCCAATGAGCAGCAATTGCTGAGTAAGCAAACATAAAAATGTAAACTTCCTTTATGGAGACACCGTGCCTCAGAACTGACAGTGTAATGAGCAGGTAAAAGGTATACCTCAAATTAAGAAAGCACAAATTTAAACAAGCGACATCAACTTCCTTTAAGTGGGCAGAGAGGGAAAGGTTAAACGACGAAAGTTGGAGACACCGTGCCTCATACGGAATAAGGACTCAATTGATATTGGGACAGCCAACACAGTTCAGATTTTGTAGCAAACGGTGTGGTTGCTCTTCAGAAACCAAGCCAGATGAGCCATGTACACTACTAGGCAGCTCTGAAAGCTGATTGGCTCTGAAACTCCAATTAAGATCATGCATATTTTCGCAACCATTCAAGCTCACATGAGTTAAATGAGTACAATAAGCAAAAAGCTCTTTTATGGCAGTAAGATACTTGCATGCTTGTAATTTCAACACCTGGACCAAAAGGAAAAAAAAAAAGAAAATCAGAACATAGACACAATTATGATCCACATTCCTCCCTAAATTTTGTAACTCTGATATCAGAGACCAATCCACAATTGAAGTACTCCCCTGTCTTTTTTTGAAGGTTCACGCCTAGGTGTGTGCGCAGGTTTTAAGAGAAAGTGTTCAATATTGTTAGTGTGGTAGGTCTTGCGTTGTGAGTATGAAAAGTAGGGTAGAAATTGTGAGTGAGGTAGGAGTTGTGAGTGGGATAGTTTTGGGAGACAAGTGGGCCCCATAGAATAAAGAATAATATAAACTTTCCAATTTTGGGGTGTGAACTTTTAAAGGGGACACCCAAAATGGCAAAGTGTGAACCTTCAAAAAATATGGGAGTATTTTCTAAGCACAAATGTCATATTTATATAGTTCCTACAAGGGTCATACAACTAATTTTGCCCGTCAAACAACTGCGGAACCTTAATACAAATGATTTGCAGATGAATCACAAAAATGTACTGAGCTTCTAAGGAGAAGCGAATCAGATGTCTAGCTTCGTAAGTATACAGGAAAAAATATAAAACAAATATGATAAATTACCTTTAACTGCAAACATGAATCGAAAACAGGCTGCAAATTCATTAAAAATGTGTAGGATAGATCAAGCAAGGTCACATGTGGAAGCCAAAGCAAAGACAAGAGGCCATCATAACCAATGGACGGGCATGACATTAATATCAACGACTCGATGAGAGGGCATGAAGAAGTTGTTGCCGACAAGCAGTCGTCCTTGAGTTGGCTGCATATAAGAAGAGAGCACAAAGTCAGGGTAGTTACGGGAAAGAAACACATCAGGCAATACAAATAAAGAGACTATAGCGTCACCTGCAAAATGAAGCATCCAATGATGTCAAACGAGGACATCTAATGGATGCTTCAGATAATATACCACATCCCTTCAGTTCAAGCAAGACCATACTTGGTGCTTCAATAATGAGTGCATTTAGTTTGGGACATATTCCCAAATTAAGTGAATGGAGACCAACCTGAAAATGAATTTTAAAATAATCAATCGGAAGTATTTCTGAAAAATACCGAATTCAGACTCAGATTGTTTTGCGATATCATTTTTTTAAAGAATGTTTGCAATCAAGTTAAAAGACAAAACACCACCATTACTTAGAAAATTAAATTAGCGTGACAAATGTGTCAACATAGGTCCAAGCAGCGGCTTACAGGAGAACATAGTGACGGATATGTACCGTAGACAGATAAAGAAACAAGAAAGTCTCCATGTCAATGCCCATATAAAAAAACAGAGTAGCATATGAAACATAAGGGTAATCAAGGAACACAAAATTAACATGCTAAATTAACTTACAGGATAAAAAGATGCTCTTTCAAGATGATCAAATCCATCCAAATAGACTTGCTCAAGATAAGGGCACGTGAGTTCAAGAGATGTAATAGCTCGGCAACCAGCAAGAGAAAGACTGGTTAATGATGTACTGCAGAATCTCACTACCGTCAAGCTCTAAACCAAGAAAAATAACAAAAATCAGACATGATAACCCCAGGAAAACATGAACCCTAATTAAACCCCAACTTACATTGAATATATGGTTGTACCGATGAAGAAATCGAACGGCGGATGAAGAAATCGAACGGCGGATGAAGAAATCGAACGATGAATTGATAGGGTTTGCAGCCGCAATCGAACATTGATGAATTTAGGGCTTGAGAGAAGGGAGTAAAGGGGAAGTGTACGCAGGAGTAGAGGTGGGAGTCGGCGTCAATTAGGTAGGTTTTTTTGGTTTTGTTTTTTAATTATTATTTTCCTTTTAGCTGATTATGTTTTGGATTAAAAAAAAAAAAGGGGTCCCAACAATTAAAATGACCGACTCAAATAAAATAACTACTTAGCCGTCCTATTAAGAGAGTAATAGGGTCGATCCCAGTCGGGCGACCCAAATAAGGTAGTCCCTAATAATCACTTTTTTTGTAGTGTGGCATATGGAATCTATTAGTTTCCGGATGCCATCGCTCAACAAAAGCGTTGACCAACGTTTTATCTACGTTGTCATACGCTCCACTTCCATTAACTAAGCACAAGAGATCGAAATTAATGATAAGCATTTGAACCGGCTCTGACACTTTATTCAACTTCAATTCCCATTTTTTCATTTTTCCTATATGGTTAATACATTTTAAAATTATATCATCTTTACCCTCCCAAATTGATTTAGCAATATGGGTTTCATAGGAAAGGAGTAATGTTTTGTACCTCGGGCCACCGGGATAAGACGTTACATCCCCACATCCCTCCTCATCATCCTCATCTTTCGGCTCATCTTCCGGCTCGTATTCCCGTTCATCTTCCGGGTCACTATCATTTTGAGCCGGAATAAGGACTATCCGATGCTCAGGTGAGGTTTCCATAGGCTCATTGTAGACCGACAAGCGAGGATCAACGTTTAAATCCTCAGCTGGCTCTTGGTTCTGTGAAGTTTGCCCTTGAGTACGTGCGGCTACTTTTTCACTCCTTTCGGAAGCAGTTGGACGTCTTCTCCTTGTAAACATTTGCTTAACTGCAATGAAAACATCAAAAATCAAACTCATAAAAATTTTATAACATATCATATCAAAATCAAGCACTAACATAAACTAAGAAATTGTAAACACAAACTACACAGATTCAACTTCATAAACATTTGACTTTATTGAGTTACAAACTAGAAGAAATTCTACACACCAACCACGCAGATTCAACCTCATAGAAATTGAACTTATCGAGATACAAGATATGAGAAATGACCAGCCATTAATTCACCCAATGGGTAGAGAGAGAGACAGACAGACAAACAAAACACACATATAGAGGATATGGATCAAACTGATAAGGAAGGAAATAACTTGGGTATTAAAGCATAAGATTCAACTAACTTGTAAGGAACAGGGGGAATTGCAGCAAAGAACAAAACAAATACATCCAGCCTTCCAAAATTGAATAATTTTCACAATGAGAGCAACTAAACTAATCAAATCAACACAACCCAAAGAAACCCAATCATTAAAATCGACAAAATACACACAACCCACAAAACATTACATCCTAAATTCCATTCTACATCAACCAAACAACAAAACCCACAAACAAATCAGCATGCCATGGTTCGGCCAGGTGTGGCCGAAATTTTGGGAATGGTTCGGTTGGTCATGGCCGAAAAATTGAGCAGGTTCGGCCGAGGGTGGCCGAAATTTTGGGAGTTTTCGGTTGGGGGTGGCCGAATATATGCAATAAATCGGCCAGTAGTGGCCGAACCAATCAAAACCCAGAAATTCGAATTTTTCAAAATCAAAATCTGTCAAATCTCAAATTGAAGGAAAAATTAAACTAATTTTAGCACAAAGAAAAAAAAATTACCAGATTTTTCTAGGTTTGACATCTTGAAATTGAAATTGATAGTTGTTGTTGTTCTTCTTCTTCTTTGATTTTTGCTTCTTCTCTCTTCACTCTCTCTCTCTCTCAGCCGTCTCTTCTCTCTCTCTGCGATCTCTTCTCTCTCTGCGTCTCTCTTGCTCTCTTCCCTCTTCACCGGTCGTTTCCTCTCTTTCTCTCTCTAAGTTTGAATTTGGGGGAGGATGAGTGAGAGAGAGAGAGTAAATGAGGAGGAGTTAATTGGGTGGGTGGGTGTGGGTGTGGGTGTGGGTGTGGGATAAAAACAAGGGGTATAAAGGGAAAAGGGGGGGTTATTTAATTTATTTGGGGTGAAATTAGTTTTACGGGTTTACTCAACAATTTTACGGGTTTATATAACAATTCTCTTCTGTTTTTTATTTTCTCCTCAGATCAAACAACTTTCAGGATGGAAGAGGAAAGTATGATAAATTGTATCAAATGTCCCTCTACTTTTCACTTGCTGTGCTTAGGCCCCCTAATTCATCGTTATTTGTCGAGTGTTGTTATTCACACCCTCAAAATCATGGGCTTAAGGCCCTTGGATCAAATCAATAAGATACTCCCTCCGCCCCATTAATAACTTCACTTTTTGTCAAAATGGGTATTCCGTTTAAAGCTTCACCTTTTCTAAAATGGCAAAAAATCTTTACTATTTCACCCACTCATTTTCTCTCCTATTTTACTATTACACTCACAATATTTTTCAAATTTATTATTTCCTCCACTCATTCTCTCTCCTATTTTACTATTACACTCACAACATTTTCTCCACTCACCAATTTCCTTAATTTGCATGTCGGGGCCAAAATGGTGAACTTATTATTGGGACGGAGGGAGTATACAAGATCTACAAATTTTCAATATATCAAATAAACTATTAGGGGCCGTTTGGTAATTCGATAAAAGACTGGATATGATAAATAATACCGAATAGGGTTGTTTGGTACGATTTTAAACTTTTTGATTAATTAGAAGGGTGTGGCCGATAAGGGGCTTATCCCCTTAGGGCTCGTTTGGTAGTCTGATAGGATTAGCATGTATTAATAGTCAGGAGATTATTATTCCAGAGATTAATTATACCACCCTTTTTTTGGGATACATATGAAGGGGATAAGATGTCTTATCCAGGTTGTTAGGATTATTACACCGGTTGCATTTAATCTACCAAACATCAAACTTATTGGACTAATAATCCTATCCAACGCTAAGAAGGGCTACCAAACGACCCCTTATTATTTATCCCTTGAAAGGGGGTGGTGTTATTAATACGGGGATTATTAGTATGGGGATGAATAACCATGCTTATCCTTATCTTGCTACCAAGCGAGCCCTTAGTTCTCTTATATTTTAAGTATATGACTAGTTCGCCTCTTATAGGTATAAGAGTCATTTTTCACTTTTTATTTCTCTGCTTTTAAGAAAATAAGAAGTGGTGAAGATGGTTGTAACGGCGGTGGTGATAGCGTAAGACGAAAAAGAGGGATAAGAAAAAGAAAAAAAGTTGAATGGGGAGGAATAAAGGGACAAATTTGTCATTTGATCAATGACATTTTTGTAATAAAAATAATGAGTTAAACTTAAAGAAGATTTGTTTTCTCAAAATATCACTATCTATAATACAATAGGGGTGGCTCTCAACTTCCACACAAAGAGTGGTCAAGATTGAGTTTCACCAAAAACAAATAACGGCCTAGATTTAAAGTTGGAAAAAGAAAATAAAATCCTCCTACACCAGTTCCTCGGTTCAACCCTCCTACACCGGTTCCTCGATTTCTTCTGACTTTCTCCTTTCCGCCAAAGCTTTCCCAAATCCGGAAATTTCTCCTCACCCACATGGCCGATTCATCTCTTCCCCTAATCACACTTCAATTACTAATAACCCAGTCAAAGAATCCTACTTCCATTGCTATAAACCCGATCCAAATCCTATTGTCATTCCTATTTCATTGCTTCTGTTTAAATATGCCCTTACTATGGCTTCTCGCAGTCACAACTCTCTCAAACAGCTTAACTCCAAGCCCTAAAGATTTCTATTCTTCTGAATTTTTCAATTCACAAATCTTTCAGGTACGTTCTCCCTCTTTTCAAGATTTAAGTTTTTTTTTCAATTTCGTGGACTCTGTTGTTGTTTCATTCATCTTATTATCTCGAATTTGCTTTCCACTTTGTGATTATTGGTCATTTAGGAAAGGTTATGAATGCAATTGAGCTATGCTTCTTGGTTCACTGTGTTTATGAGACAATAATAATATATCAGCCTTAAGTGTTTGAATGTGAAACCACTGTGCCATGATAGTAGGGCAATTTTAGAGTCGTAATTGTTAATATACCAAGTAATGAATTGAGTTTATCCAACTGTTATGTCTCTGTACTTTGGGAAAACCGAACAAAATTTGAGGCACATATATTTCTTCCTTCTTTCCTAGCATATATACTTCTCCAGCCACTTCAGTCTCTGTCAAGTTTGTATGTGCAATTAGGAATATTCTCTTAACATAGATTAAGTATGATTTCGAGATCAGGAGTAGAGAAAGAAAAGAAGAATTCAAAAAATTGTTGTATAGAGATGATCCGTAAGTGACCTATTTTCACTTGATCCTCAATCCATTTTGAAAATTACACTTAGGAGTGAATAAATTGAAGAACACTTAACTATGGTTTTAGTTCTTACCTTCATGCATTCAGGTAGATTATCATCTTTTGATCTGGCATGGATCTGCAAATGCAAAAATTCCATATTGTTTGTTACATAGAAAATGCAGCTTCTACACTCTCAAGGCATTTTAAGATACAAATTTTTTCTTCATCAATAGCAAAGTTGAAAATTTTTGGTCATTCATTTGAGACAGAGGGAGTAAATATATATGATTATGACCTTACTTGGGGGGGGAGCAGGAAGCATACTCTAGGTTAAGCAAAAAGGGGAGTTTTAAGGTGGAAAAAATAATCCCAGACAAAAAAAAAATGATATCAAATGAGGCAAATTTTAAATGGCATCTGGAGTAGAAAGCGGAGAACTAAAATCCATAAACCATGTAAAAAGTCTATATGTTGATTAAAATGGTCTACCTCTGTTATTTGGTGAGAGGATGAACCTTGCTTGGTTGCATTGCAGTACAAGCAAGGATAGCTATACCAGCTGCTATCGTGGAGGGCCAGTAGCAAAGCTTCTCATGCCCCAGTAGTGCTAGCTCTGCCAAGTACTTGGCAGTCTTCTCAGTCCCTTCGTCAGCATTTGCTGCTTGCAAGTAAAACCTGCCACAATAGGGGTGGCTCTCAACTGCCACACAAAGAGTGGTCAAGATTGAGTTTCACCAAAGACAAATAACGGCCTACATTTAAAGTTGGAAAAAGAAAATAAAACCATGCTACACCAGTTCCTCGATTCAACCCTCCTACCTCGGTTCGTCGGTTTCTTCTTTCTTTCTCCTTTCCACCAAAGGTTTCCAAAATCCAGCAATTTCTCTTCACCCACATGTCCGATTCATCTCTTCCCCTAATCCTACTTCAATTACTAATAACCAGTCATAGAATCCTACTTCCATTGCTATAAACCCAGTCCAAATCCTATTCTCATTCCTATTTCATTGCTTCTGTTTAAATATGCCCTTATTACTATGGTTTCTCGCATTCACAACTATCTCAAACAGCTTAACTCCAAGGCCTACAGATATCTATTCTTCTGAATTTCTCAATTCACGAATCTTTCAGGTACGTTCTCCCTCTTAGATTTAAGTTTTTTTTTTCAATTTTGTGGGACTCTACTGTTGTTTCATTCATCTTATTATCTCGAATTTGCTTTCCACTTTGTGATTATTTGTCATTTAGGAAAGGTTATGAATGTAATTGAGTTATGCTTCTTGGTTCACTGTGTTTATGAACAACCAATCATAAAGGTATTCCAACAAAAAAATTGAACAACTCATAATAATAATAATAATCTATAATACAATAGGGGTGGCTCTCAACCGCCACACAAAGAGTGGTCAAGATTGAGTTTCACCAAAGAAAAATAACGGCCTAGATTTAAAGTTGTAAAAAGAAAATAAAACCCTCCTACACCAGTTCCTCGGTTCAACCCTCCTACACCGGTTCCTTGGTTCCTCGGTTTCTTCTGACTTTCTCCTTTCCGTCAAAGCTTTCCCAAATTCGGCAATTTCTCCTCACCCACATGACCGATTCATCTCTTCCCGTAATCCAAATGAGACACTCAACTCCCGGCTACTATTCGTAAGTGTAAAGACGTTGATGAACTAATAAGAGAAGTTTATCCAGAATTGCATATATCGAGGACTTCCACTACATGGTTCTTAACCGATCGAACAATTATATCTCCACGCAATGATGATGTCAATTATATAAATCTTAAAGATTAGAGATATTCTCCAGTACTATCAGAAGTTATCTATCAGCTGACAAATATGTGGATGATAATACAAGCGATCCGATCGTGGCAAATCGATACCCAATAGAATATTTGAACACATTAAATCCTCCCGGACTTCCCCCTTCAGACTTGCAGTTGAAAGTTGGTTGCCCAGTTATTTTAATGAGAAATCTTGCCCCAAAGGATGGTCTTTGCAATGGAATAAGATTAAGGATCATTCGATGTGGACGACGTATTATTGAGGCTGAAATCCTTACCGGAGATAAAGCAGGCAACTTGGTATTTATACCAAAAATTTCTCTTACACCCTCAGCTTCTGAATTTACTCTTCCTATTACAAGACGACAATTTCCAATTAGGTTGTCCTTTGCAATGACTATAAATAAATCACAAGGTCAATCAGTTAAATTTGTGGGCATTGATCTTCGGACGTCGGGGTGTTTACTCACGGTCAACTATACGTTGCGTTGTCTCGATGTACTACATTCAATAGGATAGTGGTCCTCTTGCCCTCAAAAGATGACACAGACACCACAAATATTGTTTATCCAGAAGTTCTTCTTTAAGGTTTTAACTTAAGTTTTATGGTAAATTGTTACTATATTTACAAAAAGTGTTATGCTAAGTAGTTACTATATACTCCCTCCGTCCCATTACAAATCACACACTTTCTTGGGCGTCCCACTACAAATCACACACTTCCTAAAAAGGAAAGTTTTTATCAATATTTCCTCTACTCATTCTCTCTCCTACATTATTTTAATACTCACAACACCATTATAATTTACTATTCACTCCACTCATTCTCTCTCCTATTTTACTTTTACACTCACAACATTTATATCATTATTTTTTTTCTTAATCTACGCGTGAACAGTAAGTGTTGATTTCTAATGGGATGGAGGGAGTATTTATTAATATAAAACATGTTTCAAATAGGTTCCCACACGTTCGACAGAAGATTTACAAGATACTCAACCTTCGATTGATTCTTCACATTTTCATTCACCCCCCTTGACTTATGACGATATCTGGGATGACCCAATTTTTATCGCGGAAGCGGTATGTTTATATATATATATATATATATATATATATATATATATATATATATATATATATATATATATATATATATATATATATATAATATATATGTATGTATATATATATATATATATATATATATATATATATATATATATATGTATATGTATATGTATATACATATATATATATATATATATATGTATATGTATATGTATATATATATATATGTATATGTATATGTATATATATATATATATATATATATATGTATATATATATATATGTATATATATATATATATGTATATATATATATATATATATATATATGTAAATATAATCGAATATAATGCATTATTTATAGTTAAATAAATGTGGTTGATATTTTTTTTTACAAGTGCAGGAAGAATGTGCTAGAAGAGTTGAAGCTGAAGCTTTAATATTCGATCATATCTTCGAAGAGGAAACAACATATTAGTTTATTACTTTCAAGCAAATAATAGATGTTTTTTCTATATTTTTTATTCTTCCACATTCTTATTTTGATATTTCAATCTGACATTTGAATTTTCATTTACTCTCGAATTGATGCGCAAGTTAAGAATGCAATATTCATTTGTAGTTTGCGATTGTTTGCCACTCTATTTTAATGAATTTTGTGATATTGAGATCCTTTTAATGGTGTTCATTTTATAATTTTCATCACTTAACCATCATGCATACTGTTCATGAGCCGCATACTGTCCCCGAGATTGACACGGCCTAGAAAGTACTAGTTTTTTACAAAAGTCAGCATTTAGAAACTGTTGTTTATAGATTTTGCAAAAAGTGAAAAAGTCCTGGTTGGTTAAGAATTGCAATTTTAAAATCGAAACTCAAAACTGTTAGATAAAATCTATACAATCGAGCACAAATGAGAAAAGAATTACAATGAATTGAAATATAATATGCAACATAAAAATAATAAAGAGAAAACCGTAAATTCATTGTCTTGAGTTTGCTTGAATTCGTGCCGTAACCTCCTTGAATCGTCATCTTTAATTTGCTTGAATCTGAGTCGTGTGTGACACACTCTCCTTAAGACTAATTCGCCCCCTCACTACGAGTGCTCGAGGTCTTCAATGGACGTTAGTCTCCCAGGATAAAACGGATGAACCGGAACAACTTTGCACTTAAAGTTTTCCGGCGAATCTCACTATGCTTGAACAAAATCACCACTCAAAACTAATCTAGGAGGCCAAAGAAAAAAATGAACAAATTGCAAAGAGGAGGAGGAAGATTGAAGGAAAAACATTCTAGTTTCTTGTTGTGGGTAACTATCATCTAGCTCCACCAAAAGTCCTAGGATTTTATATGAAGGTCCTTTCAATTTGTAACCCCAAGACTCTTGGTATGTATCCAATTAATCCCTTAATAATTTGGATTTATGGAACATCAATATCCAATTAATCCCTTAATAATTTGGATTTATGGAACATCATCAATATCCAATTAATCCCTTAATAATTTGGATTTATGGAACATCAATATTTTGATGAAGTTTCAAAAGTTACACTTTCAACCCACCAACTTTGAGCTATCATATCTTTCTTATCCAATACCAAATTGGACATCTAGATATTTCATTTTTATGTTCTCACAACATGGAACATGAACCCACAATAATCTTTGTCAAACGACAAACGATTCATGTAAGGAAAATACACAATTTCCTTCACATATAACGAATTTTTCCAACAATCCCCCACATGAAGGAAATTAATGACGAGTTTGGTGATAGAGTCCGGCAGACGAAAACTTGCATACGATAGGTGTGGGAATGCCCATTGAACCTTCGCTCGTACAAGCATATTTACTCTACTCGCAAGTCGGTAGACGCGATGTCCTTGAACCGTTATGCTTTTTGTGTAGCCGATCATATACTTGACACAAGTAACGTCCTAACATAGTTCAATTCTCATAGCTATGTTCATTCATGACCCTGAACATTTTGCCTGGTTCTGTGAGAGGGTCTAAGAATTGAGCCTCACACAATTCTCCTTGAAGCGGCCCCACTTCTCTCTCACATAGGTGATTTCTTAAAGGTAACCCGTATTACCCCGCTCGAAATTTTGACAGGTAAGAATCATTAAAAGCCATAAGCTTATCCTTGTCATTTCGGGATGTCACTAACAGGAATGGACTTGGGGTTGGTTCCCCCACAGTGACGCTGCAAGTCTTTTAACAGTTAGGTTGTCCCATTGAATCTAGTTCTTGGGATCTCCAGTCATCTAGATTGGGTTTTCCGCTGTGTTTAACTTTTAAGAGGCTTACGTCTCATTCCCCTCATCGAATTTTAAACTAACTCTCTATTTAACCCTTTGGTTAACGGATCCGTTTTTCATTTGACATCACATTGTCAAATTAGTTGAGAGTAGTTGTTTAATGGTATTATGTCTTAGACATAAATGTCTAGACTACCATTACACACATTGCTATATGTCTTTTCAATCATAAATTGACTTTAGCAATATACCATCTTGCTAACACAAGCTTTATCCATTTGATAATTGTTAACTCAAATTCATTTAAATTCCAGCTATTCCAAATTGATCATTTCAAAATTTCAAGAATATCCACCTAATGACTTGTTTAACAACAAGTCTATTAGTTTTCCTTGAATTTGAATCAACAGATCAAATTGACTAAAATTTTCCTTAGTTAACATATCGTTTTTGGATTTAATTAACAAAGTGACGTAGTCACTCTTGTTTAAATCCATACAATCGAACCTTTGATGTCATTATCTTTGTACTTGTCTCAAGTCATACAATGACTTTACAAACTAGCACATTTTCTTCTAGGTTCCATTTCTTGAACCGTTTCAACACTTTGATTTATTTCACTCAAAGTATCACTTATTCACTTCCATGAATTTGACATCAATACTTGGTTTCCATTGATTTTATTTTCTTTTGATTTTTATATATATTCAAACTTATTGAATCATATATAACAAACCAATATGCACAATTGTTATGAACATAACTCTTGAAACATAATCCACAATTTTCTTTACTAATTGGACTTGCTACTTTGCGAAAAACACCCCCACATTCACAAGTGTACGTAGGCCTACGTTTCCATACTTCATATGGACATCTCATTGTTTTCTTGGGAAAACCTCTCCAAAAGGTAATTAATTATTTTCCAAAGTATACTCACCCCCACATTTTCGGAGTAGTCCCAAAATTAGCAATAATGCCAATTTTCTTTATTAACACCATTTGATCATGGTGTACATTGTGGACACTTTGTTTCATTGCTCATATACAATAAACCCCTCGGGTTGTTCTATGTAAATTTTCTCTTCTAAATCGACATTTAGAAAGGTTATTTACATCCATTTGATGTATTTCAAAGTTTGCTATGCAGCAATTGCAAATACAACTCTTTATTCTCGTGATGAGAGAATAAGTATAAAAGTAATCAAGGTCTTCATTTTTCTTGTAATCCTCAATTACAAGTCTAGCCTTGTACTCATTGATTGTTTTCCATCGATCTTCATTTCCTTTTTGAAAATTCACTTATATGCTAGTGATTTACTACACGGAGATAAATCTACCAGTTTTCAAGTGTGATTTTCCAAGATGGAATCAATCTCACATATAATAGCCTCTTTTCACAAAGATCATTCAAAAGAGTTCAATACCTCTTTATAACTTTGTGATTTACATTCTAGAATGTAGGTTAGAAAATTTGGGCCATAAAATTTTCTCATCCTACCTCTTTTGCTATGTTGAGGTCCAACCTCTTCTTCGCTATTTCATCATGATGAGTTTCTTCTTCTTCTATTGAATCATGTATCCGTTTAGATGAGTTTGCCTCATCTCTTGATGTACACGGAAACATATTCTCAAAGAAAGAGACGTTTCATGATTCCATTATAGTATTTTGTGCGCATATATTGAATCTTAGATTCATACACATGAATTCTATAAGAAGTACTACTATTTTATGCATACTCTACAAATATGCCACCAGTAGTCTTTAGTCCAATTTATACACAAACTCCACTTATTTGTGTTTTATCACTATCTCTTTAGTAAGTTGGTTTACAACTTTTCCTTTTAAAGAGATAAGACTCATCATTTTGCTTTTTAACAAGCAATAATAAAGGTAATAGATTACATATTACCACCATTTGTTTGAATCATCTTCACATTATAACCATCACTATGATTATTTAATTCAAAACACATTTTACATCTTAATTGAATTTCTTTTTGAATGAGGGCATATAATCCAATTAACGAGACTTATTCTCATTATTGATTACTACCTCAACTCACCGATTAATTCAATTTCCATTTTATTCATTCACATAATGAATATTATGATTGATGACATCTACAAAAGATTGTCTCTTAATCCACAAGGTATATGTTTGACATTTCAAACAAGTTTGACCAACTTTGTCTTTGCCTTGAGCATTTCAATATGCTCCATCACATTTTGCTTTCGCCACAAAAGTGTTAGAAAGTTCTTCTCCGAATCTCTATTCTCTTTTCCAACACAATACGAATAGCAAGTACCTTAACATTCATTTTACTCATGAATGTTTAAGGTGATTCTTGAAATCTTTCCAAGTAGGAAGCGATTTCTCAATTATTTCCGTCACTTGGAAATTTCACTCAACACCATTCATCGACATGGTTTTCAAGAAAAATATTTTCAATTCTTCCATTAACCCTTTCTGTTTCATGGAGTCCATTATTTTAAAATCAAGAAAACGGCCTACAAAGAATTTCTTTGCACCAACATTCTCGATTTTATATTAATAGTCCAAAGACTCTCATCATTCCTTTGCCGTTTTCTTATTACTATACACATTACATAATGAATTCGACAATTCATTAAATATATAGTTTCGGTAAAAGAGATTTGCATTTTTCAACCATACCCATGGCTTGAAAACATCCGTCTCATTTTCACCCAACTTTGTAAGATTTTCCAAAAGAAATCTCTCTAAGTTCAAGGTGGTCAAGTAGAACATATTTTGTTGCCATCACTTAAAGTCAAGGCCAACAAAATTTTCTAACTTCTCACTATGGTGATCCGATATATTTGGAACAACCACATTCCATTAGAGATTTGTCTCCACACAAAGAGCCTTTAATTTTCAACAATTATCACTTTGTTGTTACAAATATAACTCTCTAACTTAATTAGAGAATTCACTTTAAGAATAAATTGCTAATTCAATAGGAGAATTAACACAATTTATTTCTCATAACCACTCATATTTATAAACCTCTAAATTCCTTAATGGAATTGTAATTAAAGGTTAATAATTTCAAACATTAAAGGTCTCATCTTGGAGCCTCTAGATTAGAGAAAAATCACATTCTCATTTACAAAATACACAATTTCTTTTAGAAGTTTCCATTCTAAATATTTTGTGTTATTTGTCATCATCAACAACAATAAGATTTAACAACTTCCTTCAAGAAGTCTTATTGTTTTTATCTTCATGACATTAGTCACATATTTTCCCAATAGGTTTTAACAACTTCTTTCAAGAAGTCCTATGGTTTTAGTTCTTGTAACATTTTTCAATGTTCACAACAATAGAATTCAACAACTTCTTTCAAGAAGCTCTATTGTTTTTATCTTTGTGACTTTTGTCACTATTAACAATAATAGGATTTAACAACTTCTTTCATTTCAAGAAGCCCTATTATGTTAACCTTTGTGACCTTTGTCACCAATGCAACTAATAAATTTTAACAACTTCTCGTAAGAAGACCTATTATCTTTGTCAACTAAACGTTAAAGACTTAATCTTCCAACGTTCTTAGTTTCAATGAACTTTCCAATCTCTTTACATGATGTATAACCACTACATGAGGCTTAGCCACAATTGGTTTATACAATCATTGTAACATAGTTGATGTCACGGAGCATCAATCTTTCCATCTTTATTAATCTCATTAAACAGAAATTAAAAAAAATGTTTTAGTTCACAAAAACTGCTCTGATCCGAAATTTTTACCTTCACTTTCACCTTATAGATTCCAATCTCCACCGTTCAGAATCTTCTTCTATGAGTCGTGAACATGCACACCAAATTTCAGCTCGATCCAACGGTTAACGAACCGGGAAATGAAGTTTTTCAACAGATGATCATAAAAAATCTGTGCTGAAAATTTGCTTCTTTTCCATCAATTTTCCGTCTCTTTTTGCCATCTCTTTACATCTTTTCTCTTGTGGTCATTGATCCACCGGATTTTTCAAATCTGTAATTCTTTCTCAAATAGGAGAATTAGTCTTAAGATTGTTAGATAAAATCTATACAATCGAGCACAAATGAGAAAAGAATTACAATGAATTGAAATATAATATGCAACATAAAAATAATAAAGAGAAAACCGTAAATTCATTGTCTTGAGTTTGCTTGAATTCGTGCCGTAACCTCCTTGAATCGTCATCTTTAATTTTCTTGAATCCGAGTCGTGTGTGACACACTCTCCTTAAGACTAATTCGCCCCCTCACTACGAGTGCTCGAGGTCTTCAATGGACGTTAGTCTCCCAGGATAAAACGGATGAATCGGAACAACTTTGCACTTAAAGTTTTCCGGCGAATCTCACTATGCTTGAACAAAATCACCACTCAAAACTAATCTAGGAGGCCAAAGAAAAAAATGAACAAATTGCAAAGAGGAGGAGGAAGATTGAAGGAAAAACATTCTAGTTTCTTGTTGTGGGTAACTATCATCTAGCTCCACCAAAAGTCCTAGGATTTTATATGAAGGTCCTTTCAATTTGTAACCCCAAGACTCTTGGTATGTATCCAATTAATCCCTTAATAATTTGGATTTATGGAACATCAATATCCAATTAATCCCTTAATAATTTGGATTTATGGAACATCATCAATATCCAATTAATCCCTTAATAATTTGGATTTATAGAACATCAATATTTTGATGAAGTTTCAAAAGTTACACTTTCAACCCACCAACTTTGAGCTATCATATCTTTCTTATCCAATACCAAATTGGACATCTAGATATTTCATTTTTATGTTCTCACAACATGGAACATGAACCCACAATAATTTTTGTCAAACGACAAACGATTCATGTAAGGAAAATACACAATTTCCTTCACATATAACGAATTTTTCCAACAAAAACTTGCGGTCCTCCATTTTCGTTTTGGTTCATTTGAATCTAGTAATTTAAACGTGCAGTCCTTCGATTTCATTTTGGTTCTTTTAATATTCTACCTTGGATACAAATTATACAATATTAGTAAAAGTTCGTGTTCGAGGACACCTTTTTTTTTTTTTTTAATTAAGTGCGTGTCCGAGGACACTTTTTTTTTTTAATTAAAAAAAAATTATAGGGCAAAATGGGAAAGGGACAACTTAGTGAGAGCAAAATGAAAAATTTGGCAGTTGGTACTAGTTGGTACTATTCATAGTACTGTAGCAAGGACAAGTTGTGATTTTTACTATAGATTGGTATTGCAATATTTTTTCCCGAAAATAATGAAAATTTTTATTTTTATATAAATTTAGAAAATTTGCTGTGACAATCTGATTTTTTCCTTTACAGTTGTTGCAAAAGCATATGAAACTACAAACGTTCTGTATAACAACCATTTTAAAAATTTGTAATATAATCGGATTAATATATGACGATATATTTTCGTTGAAACAAGTGTCTTCAAAATTACATTTTCTTAAATTATTTTTTGTTTTAATATTATTTTTTTTCTTTTCACTTTATTTGATTTGTAAAACTTATTTGTCCATTCATTTAATGTACATGTATAACACTAAGTTTTTGTAATAAAGAGAATGAGTTGAACTCAAAAGATATTTTTTCCCCTCAAAATATCACTAGAATTTTTTTAAAAGACAGCATTTAGAACCGAAATTCAAGACTTGTAGTTCTCTGATCGCGCAGGAAAGCGTGCAAAGCTCAGTTCTTGTGTCCAGCAAATGATTGAGCTAGCTCCGGACCTGCACAACACAAGAAATACAGGGTGAAACTGCGCCGGGGGTCTTCCGGCAAGCCCCTCCGGCGTGAGAGTAAGATTATGGGCTAGAAATATGGTGCAAATACTGTGGAGTGTGTAGGTATGGAAATATGCAGTAAGGCATTACCTTTTTCCATGTTATTACTCTCTTATTTATAGTTGGAAAGGTGGTATTAGGGTTTTCACCAGAACCGTTGGATTGGATTGATGCCAGCCGTGGGATCAGCTCCATCTCCTAGGTGTACACGTGTCGCGCCGGTATTGGTCCGTCTATGTAAGGACACTGCAACACCTGACATCTGATAAGTAGTTTACCTTATAGAGGAAAGTCAACCTGCACGCCTTTTGTTGTTATTATTGGTTGCATGAATGCACGTGTAACAAGGCGCTGTAGCAGGTCTGACATTATCCCAAATTAGCTAATTAACCAAGCTTGTTGAGGAAGCTTAATAGAGGAGACGACCTGGAGCTGTACGTCCACTTGGGTCGTCTCCTTGAGAAGTGACTCGACGAGAGAGTGTTGGTCGCTCGCTGGACGACGCTCTCTTTCTGGACGAGAGTCTTTGAGTGCGCTGAGGGAAGACTCGTCGTTAGATGGGCCTACCTCTGTCGACGATCTCTTCTTGGAGTGTCGACGAGTTATAAGTCAAACCCTTCCTTACTGATACAATGGCTCGTCGCTTGGATGGGCTTGGTCGTTCAATGACGACGATTGCCAACCAGGGTCGGACGGGCCATGACCCAAGGCTCTGATCTGATACTTCATAGTTGGGTCCTAGGGTGGGCCTATTGGGCCCCCAGGCTCGTAGTTGTACGTTGGGCTCGGCCCATCACAGATTATTCCGTTCAGTGGCCCCCAACTCTTGGTCGTCTCGACGGGCCAGGAGTTGTCGTTTTCCCTCCAAGGTATCTGTACGACCGTCAGTTTGAATTTTGAATTATGATGATGTCAGTGGTGATGACGTGGGCGGCCGTGATCCCTCCATTAATTGACACGCGTCCCGCAATGAGACATTCTTCTCGGAAGTTGTGAGGGGTATTTAATGCCCATCATTTCGCCGTTTGGGTTTCCCAGGCATAAACCCTTCATCTTCTCTAAATATAAAAACCTCCTCCCTCCTCCATTTCAAAATTTTCACGAACTCGAGCATTGAGAGCCAAAGAGCAAGAGCGATTTCCGGCGACTGGCAAGGAAGAACTCCGGCAACTGTGCGAACTTTTCCGGCGACACTGGTTGCTCTGGCTTCACCACCGTTGGACAATCCTGCAGCTTGGATCAGAAACTTCTTTGATCTCCCACCGGCGAACTCATCGGAAAACCCCTCCTCGAACCCAGAAACAGGTAATTTTCTTCGTCATTCTTCATTTCCTGGGTTTTTGTTTGGGGTTTTGCTCAATGGGACCCAGAACGGTGAGCTTCGAGAGGGGTGTCAAGTTTGGTTTTGGGCTGAATCAACGGGTATACAAGTGTGCCAGGGGTGTTTGGAGAGAGATTCCACTGGTTGAGTGTTCATCCATTCTGACAAAGTTTGATTTTGAAAATGAACCTCTAGGGTTTCCAGTTGGTGAGGTTCTTGGGAATTTTGAGGAAGGTGACCCAAGAGTAACGCCTTTTAGATCGATGAACGACCTCCCAAATCATATACGAACCATCTATTCCTTGTCCCGTCGTGATTCATCTAGGAACTTGGTTGTAGGGGAATCTAGATTGCCAATAGATAGGTCGTCGTCTGAAAATGTTAGGACTGATTCCCCTTCTGTCTTTCCTTGTTTTGTAGCCATGGATCACGACGGACGCCCCGATCAACCGGTTCAAGAAGTAAATGAAGCCAGTACGAGTGCAGGAAATACTAGAATTGTCGACGCCTTCCACACGGGTGTACGAGTAGGAAGCAATGAACGAGACTTCGGGGGTGGTGCCCTCGGGGATTGGGCAATCACCAAGATCAGGGCTGCGACAAAGGGAGACGTAGCCAAGCCGTTCATAGATTCCCTTCGAAGCTCGTTCAGAGTGCATGCCAACAACTACAAGCTGGAGTATCTTAGCCAGAGGGAATATGAGCCTCGTAGACAAACTCTTCTCACCAGCAAGAAGAAAGTTGCTTTCTTCTATAAGCAGTTCGAGCTTGGGTTGAGGTTGCCCTTAGATCCCTTTATCAACGAGTTTCTTGAAGATTCTGGTTGCGTGCCGATGGAGTTGAGCGGCAACACGGTTAGGGTTCTATCATGCTTCATCGTCGTTTGTAGATTCCTTGGCTACGAGCCATGCAACAAGGTATTCCGTCAGTATTATCGGACCAAACGATCTATGAAGAATGGGAAGTCCGTCGTAAGCGTGTCGTGTATCCGAAATGTCCAGGGTTTGTTTCTAGATACCCAAAATAAAGTGTACGGCTGGGACAGCCACATGATCTTGGTGGAGAGCCGGTTAGGATGGCAATTTCCATGGCCTGAGAATCGTGATTTTGTTACCGACGACTGTGTATTTCAAGCTCCGTGGGCCGACGAGCTGAAAGGAAAGATCGACGATCTGTTGAGTCATGGATGGGTGGCGTTTGAGAACATTGAGGCTTCTCACTGGAGGTACATAAGGGCCGGCATTATGGGTAAGCCGTCGAAGGGCCCTGATCCCTTAGTGAAGATAGACCTAGACCCCCGTTATCCAGTTTGGGTCGTTCACGACGACTTGCAGTGGGAAGACAACTGTATTAACTGCGCTGGGGCCCGCCTTGACCATCCTGAAGAGCTTTGTGAAAACCTTGAGATGTCTGGGGGTTGGGTTCTCAACACTCGTCTATTTATTTTGATAATATGCCTATATGTCTCGTCGTGTATGACTGAACCTTTTTTTTTTTATTATTTTTTACTTGGCAGTTCTCTCTGAAAAGGATATCCAGCTCATCGAGAAGAAAGTTGCGAACATGAGTGAAGCAATCAGACCCGCCGTGCGAACCAAGGCCAGGAAAGATAGGGCGACGTCCAATGCCATCTGTGGCCGGCAGGAGAATCAGGCAAAGAGGAATGATGAGCTTCCTAAGGATCAACCTGCAGGTGCCATTCCTCTAATTGAAAAAGAGGTCGTCGCCGGAGGCCTAAACACTGGAGGTCGTCAATCTGTGGTCGACGGGCTGGAGAAAGAGGTTGGAGTTGAATCAAGTGCTGCCGCTGCCAATGCTGAGGATCAATTGATCGTCGTCGAGGGTGAGCACGTTAACCCTGAGGACGTAGGAAGTTCTGATTCCAACCATGAGGTCGTCGAAGGAGGGAGCCATGTCTCCAGGAAGAGGAAAAGTCACTCTGCCGGCTCTGGGAGAGAGAAAGGCAAAAGGAATAGAGCTGACAACGACCCCAAGAGTCCCTCCGACCCATCAACTCCTCAAACTGAAGCTCCTGGCTCGTCTTCTGAAGTGCTTACCAGAGAAAAGGCTCTGGCCATGGCTACCAAGTTTGGTAAGGTTCCTCAGATAGCTGGGGTTCCTTGCTTGGCAAGAAGTGGTCCTGCTCTTCTTCTGGGGACGGCCTTGACTAAGAGGGGTAAGGATGCTGATCTTGTAGGCCAAATGAGGAAGGCTAAGATGAGTCCAACGACCTATCACGCTCGCTTCGGGCTGATACAGACGGAGGTAATTTAGTTGCTTTTTTTTTTTTGTTTATCTCGTCGCTTTATACTTGGGAAAATGATAATCCTTTGATTGCAGATGACGTCGATGATGGAGGCAATGACGGCGGACTTCAAGGCTTGCTACGACGCTGAGATGAAGGAAAATGAGCAGCTGATTTTGTCCGTCGGAGCCAAGGAAGAGGCTGAGAAGAAGTTGAAGGAAGCTGAAGAAAACATCATCCAGCTCACTGCTGCATATGAGTCGTTGATGGCTCAGAAGAATGGGATATTGAAGGAGGTGGAGACGGCGAAAGCTGAGAAGGCCAAGCTCGTAGAAGATGGCAAGATTTTGACGACTGCCCTTCGTGCTGCAGAGGGTAAAGTGACCAAACTGACAACTGACTACGAGTGTTCTCGGAGTCAAATTGAATCGATGAGGGCTGATTGTCAAGCGGCTTTGGCCGACGCAAAGTTGGATGCTGTGGAACAATTCAAAAGAGGTGGCGAATTTTCCAAGATCGTCACTGATAAGGCCAGTTGCTTCTTCCAAGACGGAACCAAACATTTAGCCCGGAGGATTCTTGCTGATCCGGAAACTAAGGGTCTTTTGTCTACGAGGAAGCTGGCCGACCTTTGCACCGAATTGCCACATGACGAAGAAGCTCGTCTAGTTCATCCTTTAGTTCCCTTCAATGACAACGATTTACTCATTATAAGAGAAGACGACGAAAAGGCTGGGAGGGGCGAGTGGCCGGTTCCCGTAGTTGACCCCAAGAATTTCGACGCCTATTTCAAACATTTCGTCGAGGATGCCCCAGACCCTGATGCAGCTCCGTCTAATGTTGGTGTTGACCCCCAGTGATCATTTGATTTTTATGAGATCGTTTGTAATGTCCCAAACAATGTTGAGTTTTTGGTGGTGGTTCCAAACAATTATCTCAAGACAATTTTTAATGTTTGTAATGTAGCTGACCTGTTTCCTCGTTGTTTAGAGGGGGTCGTACAATGTTTGTTTCATGTTTTAAGTTATTTAATGCCTTTGTTTTCTGTTTGTTAATCTGTGTTAACATAGATAGCATGTGATAACCTATTGGACGAGTAAGTTTGAGGACAAGTGTGAGTAGTCGTCGTTTTATGACCAGAACTTAGTTCGTCCCAATATGGTCGACCTTTGTTCAAACTTGTATTTTCTCAACTTCTCAATGGCTCGTAGGAATAGTATGAAGGTCAATAGATTTTTGTTCGTAGACAAAGATTTATAGACGAGTCATCTATGCCGTTATAGCGATCGACGAAGTCTGGCTACGTCTAACCTTTATACTTGGTTAAAGTAGATGTATTCGACGAAGTCTGGCTTCGTCTAACCTTTATACTTGGTTAAAGTAGATGTATTCGACGAAGTCTGGCCTCGTCTAACCTTTATACTTGGTTAAAGTGCTAGAATGTGTGTAGTAGAAAATCAACAAAGCGACGATCTTTCATAAATAACTTTCTAGTAAACAACGAGCTACTGGGATTTATAGGTATCCCTTACAATTTCCCAAAAAACTTCAAATTTCATAAAATTATATAAGGAACCACAAGGTAGGTGCCCTAAGGGCGCTGGATGTTGTCGACGACCTCAAAAGTAGTATTTCATTAGGTGGTTGGCGTGCCATGGATGCTTGAGACTTTCACCGTTCGGCTTTGCAAGGCGATAGGTTCCCTCTCTGACCACACTTGTGACAATGTATGGTCCTTCCCAATTGGGGGAGAGCTTGTTTTGACGGGCTTTGAGTCCCGTTGCTTCAATCTTTCTTAGTACATGGTCACCGACCTTAAAGAACCTTCTCTTCACCTTCTTGTCGTGATAAGCCTTGGTTTTCTTTTTGTAGTTCTCCATCCTTAATTGGGCATCCAATCTCCGTTCGTCTACGAGGTCCAGATCGATTTGTCGGCTGTGGATGTTCCTTTCTACCTCGTACAAAGCAACTCGGTCCGTCGGCAGCTGAAGTTCGGCGGGGGCCATGGCCTCTGAGCCATAAGCCAAAGCAAATGGGGTTTCCCCCGTAGGCCCCCGGGTGGTTGTGCGGACTGGCCCGAGAGAGGCGAGGGTAGTCCGTCCAACCATCTTGTATCTCTTTCTTCCAGGTTTTTGCACAAGGCAGATAAGACGAGTTTATTGGCTGCTTCAGCTTGCCCGTTGCCTTGGGGGTAGGCGACGGACGACTTGGAGTGTTTGACGCCCATCCTGTTCAATTCCTGCTCGAATTTTCTTGAAAAGCGTAGGCCGTTATGCAGAAACGATCACCCTTGGGATTCCGAAGCGACACCATATTGAGTCATGAATGAAGCTTAGGGCGTTGTTTTCAGTAATCTTGTTCAAGGCCTTGGCCTCCACCCACTTTGAAAAGTAATCAACCGCTACGATCACATATTTGACTCCTCCCTTGGCCGGCGGAAAAGGCCCGATCAGATCAACACCCCACATATCAAACGGCCAGGCAGCCAAGACAGGGGTTTGCTCAGTTGTAGGCAGCTTGGGGAGGTCGGCGAAACGTTGGCAGGTGTCACACTTTTTCACAAATTGTTTAGCGTCTTCACGAAGGTGGGGCCAGTAGTATCCCATGGTTATGATTTTATCAGCCAGTGTACGGGCCCCAGGATGGCCTCCACATTCTCCTTGATGCACTTCGAACAGCAATTGAACGACCTTGTCTGGATGAACGCACTTCAGCAATGGCCGGGTAATGGATCGTCTGTAGAGCTCTCCTTCGACGACCGTAAATCTGGCCGACTTCCTCTTTACTTGTCTTGCCGAGACCTCGTCCGTTGGCAACTCCTCCCGTTCAATGAACGCCTTTAGTTCGTCGATCCAACATTTTGGGCCGTCTCCTATGCAGAGGACCTTCACCCGTTCATAAGCTGGCTGATCTAAATAGGCCAAGTGATGGCCATGTTCGTCCTCAGGGAGTTGGTCCGTAGCTAGCTTTGAAAGTAGGTCGGCGTGCTCGTTGTTTTCTCGAGCGATTCTCTGTATGGCCCAAAATTCTAAACCTTGTATCAATTCTCCGACCAACAGGTGGTACTTCTGCAGGGTGGAATCGACGACTTGATAATCTCCTCTCACTTGGTTCACGATCAATTGAGAATCACAATAAGCTGCAATTTTTGTAGCTCCAAAACACTTTGCATATTCAATGGCTGCTACGAGTGCCTCGTACTCGGCCTGGTTGTTTGATGCTTGAAACTTGAACCTCAAAACTTCTTCAAAAACTGTCCCGCTTTCTGGCTCAACAAGAACGATCCCTGCTCCGCTCAGATTCTTGGTTGCTGACCCGTCTGAAAAGACTTTCCAACATCCTACGGGCAAAACTAACTCCGCTTGCTGTTCAGCGACCTCCTTCCCCTTGTTCGCTGGCCGTGGTTTCCTTTGATCGTCGTTGATGATGATGAATGACGTTTCGACCAGGAAGTCTGCCAATGATTGAGCTTGCAGGGTCTTCCTCGTCCTATACTCTATATCGAACTCAGTCAGCTCAATACTCCAGTTGAGAAGACGACCAGAGCTTTCAGGACGGTGCAAGATTTTGCGCAGTGGGGCATTTGTATATACGACGATGGGATGAGCGGAGAAGTATGCTCGTAGCTTTCGTGCTGTAATGACGAGAGCGTAAGCGATCTTTTCCGCGTTAAAGTAACGGGTTTCAACATCTGACAAAGCTTTGCTGACGTAATAAACCGGCCTCTGTGTTCCTCCTTCCTCCCTGACCAATACGGCGGCGACGGCCTTATCACTCGCCGAGAGATAAACGTAAAGGTCTTCCCCTGCTACGGGGCTTTGGAGGAGTGGTGGGGAGCCAAGATATTCTTTCAACTGTTTGAACGACTGGGAACATTCGTCCGTCCATTTGAAGTCCTTTGCACCTCGGAGAGCTTTAAAAAACGGGAGTGATCTCTCAGCGGACTTGGCAATAAAACGACCCAAGGCCGCTACTCGTCCATTTAGGCGCTGAACCTCCTTGATGCTCGTAGGTTCGGCCATATCCATCAAAGCCTTGATTTTCTCAGGATTGGCTTCGATCCCCCGCTGAGAGAGCATAAATCCTAGGAACTTCCCTGCAGCAACTCCGAAAACGCATTTAGCCGGATTGAGGACCATGTCATTGGCTCGTAGGTTGGTGAATGTTTGCTCTAGGTCGTCGACGTGCTTCCTCTTTTTTGATTTGACGACCATATCATCAACGTACGCCTCCAGATTGTCGCCGATCTGGTCCTTGAACACCTTATTTATCATCCTTTGGTAAGTGGCACCGGCGTTTTTAAGCCCAAAAGGCATTTTCGTATAAACTTATGTTCCCCCCGCCGCCTGAAAAGCTGTTTTCGGAATGTCCTCCTCAGCCATCTTGATTTGGTGATAGCCGGAGTAGGCATCAAGAAAGCTCAGAGTAGTGTGGCCGGCTACAGAATCGACGAGCTTGTCGATTCTTGGCAAGGGATAACTGTCCTTGGGACACGCCATGTTCAGATCAGTAAAGTCAACACACAATCTCCATTTCCCATTTGGTTTCTTCACAAGAACCACATTGGCTAACCAGGTTGTGAACCCAGCGTTCACGATGATTCCAGCACTTAGCAGTTTCTCAATCTCCTGCTTTATAGCAATCTCTTTTTCAGTTGAAAAAACACGACACCTTTGCTCCTTGAATTTCATAGTAGGGTTCACCCCAAGCCTGTGAACTGCCACGTCTTCTCTAATGCCTTTCATATCTTCTACTCTCCAAGCGAAAACGTCGAGGTTTTGTTTGAGTAGGGAGATTATCTCTTCCCTCTCCTCAGTGCAAAACTGAGACCCCAGTTTTATTTTCTGCTCGGGATAATCCGGGTGGATGACTAGTTCGAGTAGCTCATCTGCTGGCTTCATCTCGGGGGCGTCGTCCCTAAAATCCATGGACTCAATGACGATCTCCTTAATTTTCCTTCTCGCTTCCGGTGTCAGATCCGGTACCTCGTCGTCAATCAGCTTGTCCAGGTCGGCCCCCGATTCTTGAGCGGCCAAAGGTTGTGTTTCTGCAGCTTTGTCGTTCAAGAATACTTCGGCAAAAATTTCTGGATTTTCGACGCACTTGATCGTTGAGACATTGGCGTACGAGGTCGTCGTTTCTTTGATGGATTTTGAGAGCTTCACATTGTGATTTGGGTCGTCGATTTCGATAGTCCGTTTCGCCTTTAGCACGTGCTCAAGGAATTCTGGGGCCGTCCCCAACACACATCCGACTCCGGCACGTGAAGGAAATTTAACTCGTTGATGGGGAACTGAGGCGACGATCCCCAAAGCGATCGACCCGGCTGGCCAAGGATTGCATGATAATCACTGACGACGTCGATCACTATGAAGGTTACGGTCTTGATTGTTCTCAAGGGGTGTTCTCCGATATCAACTGAGAGGCTGATTTGGCCTTTCGCATCTACCCGATGATTGGTGAATCCCTCTAGACGACCTAAGTAAGGACTTAGGCGACTGTCAGGTAGACCCATTCGTTGGTAGACATTGTAAAATAAGATATCCTTGGCTGCTCCAGTATCAATCAGGATTCTCCGTGACTCACAATTATCAATGAAACCAGGAATGACTAAGGTTTGTTGACGAGCTAATGGGTTGGCTGGAAGCTCGTAGGGAAAGAAACTTATGACGTCGTTTGGAATTTCTGATTTCTGGGGGACGTGCGGGGCCTTCTTTAGATGGTAGATGGCGCTCTTAATCTGGTTCTTGCTCGTCTCCTCAGAGATCACCAGGACCATTCTTGGGTTCCTCTGGGGGGGGGTCGTCGTTAGCAGTCCGGTTGTGGCCAGCCTGATGGTCCTTCCTTATATATTCCTCCAGTCGCCCGGCGTCGATCCATCTTTGAATGATCTTTTTCAAACTAAAACATTCCTCGGTGTCGTGCCCCTTGTCCCTGTGGTATTCACAATACTTGTTCATGTTCTTCTTTCCCTTCCCGTTAGGGTTCATCTTCGGGGCCGGGCCGAAATCAACGTTGCTCAAAATTTCTGCTCTGGAAACGGTAAGTGGAGTGTACGACTCCGGAACTTTTTCCGCTTTCACTTTGTTCTTTCCTTTTTCTCCGCCCTTATCCTTTTTGGACTTCGTCGCTTCAGCCTCGTCCACAGACTTTCCCTCTCTTTGTAACTTTTTTCTTCGGCCTCGGCGACGGCGTACGCCTTGGCATAGAGGTCTTTGCGAGACTTGGCCGGGTGGACTTGGAGCTCGTAGTCCAGGGTAGAGGAAAGGACGCCATGTCTGAAGCAATTTATTATTTCTCTATCGGTTAGATCCTCATCAATTTGATCTACCAATTTCTTAAACCTCTTGAAGTAGTTCATTGAGCTTTCAGTAGTTCCTTGGGATATGTTGCTGAGGTCGTTGACTGTCTTACGACGCTCTCCCGCCGTAGCAAACCTTCCTAAAAACTTCTTCCTCATCTGTTTCCAAGATTCAATACTCCCCTTTGGTAGGCCTCTAAACCACCTCAAAGCAGCGTCGACCAACGTGCTCGTGAGGGCCTTGCACATGACGTCGTCGTGGCCAGAAGCTTTTGCCACCACGTACATCTGTGCCTCAAGGTGTAGTATGTGGTCCATGGCACTGGTAGAGCCGTCGTATTGCTTAAGGTCGGGTAGTTTAAAGCCTGGTTCCGGGGGTCCAGTTTCCAACATCCAGGGAGCAAGGGGATTCATAGTGCCGCCGTCGTCATCAGAGTCGTCGCTGTCCACTTTATTCCTTTTGTTCCTCAACTCTTCCACTTGACGTTTCAACCTCAAAAATTCTCTCATGTCTACCTCTCCTGCCGGGCCAGCTGGGGGGATCCTATCTTGACGGGGCCCCTGCACCCAGATTAGACCGTTGTCTCTCGGTGGGGCAGCCGTCGTGAGATGGACCGTCCCCTATACCGGGAGGTGGAGACGACCTATAAGATCCGGGAAACCTCTCGTTCATGACGTGGAGATCGAGTTCTCTCTCTTTGGCTCGGCGCCGTTCATTTCTTAACGACGGAGTCTCGTAGACGACCCCGGACGACTTGATTCCGGATAGCTTCAAGATTTTCGACGACGAGCTCCCTGTGAGGCTCTGCTACCTCAGCTCGTCGCTGCTGTGATCGGGCTCCTTGGCTCCGTCTTTCATTGATGTGTTCCCTTAGGTCAAGCTGGGGCACAACTTGCTCGTTTCCAGCGGCAGTCCCTTCACGACGACCAGCATTCTCTCTCTGGTTTCTTCTCCTCCTTCCTGACGAGATTGTTTGATGGGATGCCTGGAGCTTGAGGAGCGGCCATATGGATTAGCTCGTCTGGATTTGCAAGAACTCCCCGAGGGCGTTAGCTCTCTCGACGAGGAAAGCCGCTCTGTCGAGATTAGGGTTAGAGGGACCTCCCGTATACCTTGCACTGCCTCAGCCTCCTTTCTAGTGGAGGTCTCCTCGGCGCTCGGCGGCGAGGCCTTTTCTCCCTTCTCTGGCCGTTTGAAGGCCTGTATCGTCAACCATCCCCTGTGACCTGGTAACCCTGAGGTTAGGGTTCCTAGGTGGCGAGGGTGGTCTAGGATTTTCTTGCTGAGGAGGAGGTACTCCTTCATCTCCGTTGATTTCTTGTTTGTATGACCATCGGACACCATTTTTCCAAACCGCTCCGCCGTATTTCGTAGTGAAGATCACTAACACTTTCCCGGCAATGGAACCAATCGATCGCAAGCAGAAAGCGTGCAAAGCTCGATTCTTGTGTCCAAGAAATGATTGAGCTAGCTCGGACTGCACAAAGACAAGAAATACGGGGTGAAACCGCGCGGGGTCTTCCAGGTAAGCCCTCGGTGAGAGTAAGATTATGGGCTAGAAATATGGTGCAAATACTCTAGAGTGTGTAGGTATGGAAATATGCGGTAAGGCATTACCTTTTTCCATGTTATTACTCTCTTATTTATAGTTGGAAAGGTGGTATTAGGGTTTTCACTGTAACCGCTGGATTGGATTGATGCCAGCCGTGGGATCAGCTCCATCTCCTAGGTGTACACGTGTCGCGCCGGTATTGGTCCGTCTATGTAAGGACACTGCAACACCTGACATCTGATAAGTAGTTTACCTTATAGAGGAAAGTCAACCTGCACGCCTTTTGTTGTTATTATTGGTTGCATGAATGCACGTGTAACAAGGCGCTGTAGCAGGTCTGACATTATCCCAAATTAGCTAATTAACCAAGCTTGTTGAGGAAGCTTAATAGAGGAGACGACCTGGAGCTGTACGTCCACTTGGGTCGTCTCCTTGAGAAGTGACTCGACGAGAGAGTGTTGGTCGTTCAGTGACGACGTTCTCTTTTGGACGAGTGCTGGTCTGCGCTGAGGGAAGACTCGTCGTTAGATGGGCCTACCTCTGTCGACGATCTCTTCTTGGAGTGTCGACGAGTTATAAGTCAAACCCTTTCTTACTGATACAATGGCTCGTCGCTTGGATGGGCTTGGTCGTTCAATGACGACGATTGCCAACCAGGGTCGGACGGGCCATGACCCAAGGCTCTGATCTGATACTTCATAGTTGGGTCCTAGGGTGGGCCTATTGGGCCCCCAGGCTCGTAGTTGTACGTCGGGCTCGGCCCATCACAGATTATTCCGTTCATTCTCCATTTTTATTTTGGTTCTTTTGAATCTCGTAATATAAACATGTTGAAATAACTATTACAAAAATCAAATAAAAATACAGAAAACTTAATTAAAACAGAAATATAAAATACAATAGAAGAAAAAGGATTTGTCGTTGAGTTCCGAATCGTGTGAAATCACACTCTCCTTAAGACAAATTACGCCCCCTCACCACGTTGTGCTTGAGATTTTACGGAACGCTTGCCTCCCAGGATGAAACGGATAGATCGGATTGAAAGTTTCGTGTCTCTAGGAAACTTAATCACGCAACAGACAACGGATGTGAGTACAGATGTGTCTCACAACTGTCCACACATCCACAGATAATGCAGCGAAATAAAACAAATTAAAAGCAATAACTCAAGAATTATTTACGCTTACTGATCAATGTGATCAGCAAACTAGGCTTACGCCCAAAAACTTTTCACTATAAAAAACTTTTGTTGCTTACAAAAACAAATAAGTGAAACTAAAATATGAAAATACTAAACGAGTTCTAAATCACCTTCTACGACAAGAACAACTTCCCTTTCCCAAGTAGGATCTATTCTAGTCAGAAGTAAAACAAGAGAACTCTATGAAAATCTAGATGTGAGTTACGGATGTAAGGCACAACCTTCACTCACAACCTAAAAACAACTATGTCGAATACTATGAAGAATATGTAATTTTCTCTCGTGAAAACCGTTTTCTTCTCTTGTCCTGAATGCCTTGTATTTATAATGCACCATGGAGAAGATCTTCATGTAATCAACATCTTCCTTTGTGAGATCTCTTTTCCTATATGAAAACATAAAACACACTCACAAAGAAATAGAATATTAGTAGGTTAGTCCTAATATAAAACTATGTACATAAATAAAAGATATTTACTTTATATACAATTCCTTGTCAAAGTAGGACATTAATAAATTTTCCATGAAAGTCTCAAAATCTTCTTACCATATAGAAGTCTTTTGAAATAAGGAAACATGAATATGTTCCCACAAAACTCACGTTTTCAATCTTCCCCTATTTTGGACTTTCTGGTCAAAACCAAAGATTTATAGAATTCACAGAATATAGACAAAAACATAAAATAAACATAACTCCCCCTGCATGGATGTGTGTCCAGATGTGTATACACATCCACACATAAAAACTGCATAAACCAAGTTAGAACAGAATACTAGCAGTTCATTAAAAACTAAAACCAAACAACCATTCAGCAAAAACCTAATTAAAACTATTACAACCTATTGTTTCAAAAACTAAAACTAAAGCAGAAATTAAAACTTGTCTTTAACAACCATCAAACCATCAAAACAAACACAAACATCAAGTTTTCTCCCCCTAAGTTAAAGTTCCCACTGTCTCCATTTAAAGCCAGCCATAGCTGCAGCAGCAACAGCAGCATCCCATCTTTCATTTCCAGCAGCAGGTACAGAACTTGATTCTCCCCCTTTTTGACTAGAAAGTTATAATGCCACCTGAGAAGTCTATCCTTCAGGGCTTTGAGATTATTGGCATGAGCAGTGGAGGATTGAACTTGAGCTTCAGCAATAGCAATCTCAGCATCTAAATCCTTCATCTGAGCTTCAAAAGGATCATCAGATGTGGCTTCAGATGTATCCACATCTGGCATACCAAGCTCAGGAACAGTACCTAATGGGAGATCAACAATTCTTTGCTTTGGGTCAAGCAGGGTTTTGGTTTCCTTAAACAACTCAAATTTTTCAAACTTTTCTTCATTTTTCTCAGCCTTCACACCATTAGAAACCAGAATTTGAGAGATTAAAGAGGGATAAGGTAAGGACCATTTCTTAGATGGTGACTCTCCATAGCCATAGATTTTTCTAAAGATGAAATCCCCAAAGTTGATATTCCTATTAATGTCCAACCTATAAAGAAGATTAGCTTGCACCCTAGTCACAGAAGTCTTATTGTTTGAGGGGCAAAGGTTGGCAACAAGGATTGTATGGAGAAAGCAATAAAGAGAGGATAAAGAGCCACTTCCCAAATCCTTAGGTTTCACAGGCCAAGAGGATACTTTGCCATGAGTGATGGCAGATACAACTTCTTCATCAGACACACTAACAACTTGATCCAAGGTATTATCCAAACCAAGAAAATCATTGATAATGGCAGGGGTAAAGGGAACAAATTTTCCTCTAACATAAACAGTATGAGGAGAGGAGTATTTTTCTAAATCCTTAGTCAGGTTGGCATAAAATTCATAGACCATCTTGGGGTAAAAAGGAAGAGGGTGATCAACAGTTAAAAACAGTCCTCTTTCTTCAAAGAATTTGTCCATGCCTAACTTAAAGAATGTTCCTATCTATTTTCATCTCTATAATAAAAACCTTATTGGAAATCAGACCATACCTTTCAGAGGCATCCTTGGTTAGAAATTTCTTAGAAAAGGGTTTAGGGGCAGCAGTAATGGTAAGAGTTGAGGAAGTACCCTTATCAGCCTTCTTTCTAGTGAATGTGCATCTGGATGTGTGCACATCTTCAAACACATCTTTAGCAGGAGCTTGCTCTTTGACAGATTCTACCTATGTCTCTTCACCAGAAGAGGTATCCTTTTCTAAGTCCTTTTTTTCTTGTTCTATTTCATCCCTTCCCAGCTTGAAGCTGACATCTGATGCAGTATCATCACTCTCATAGCTAGATTCAGATTCATAAGCTTCTTCCTCAATGGGCTCTAGGTCAGCAGAAGCCACCTTTTTCTTCCCTTTCAACTCCATCAAAATATTAGCTAAAGGCTCCTCATCATTAAACACAGATGAATCCTTAACATGAGATGTAACCTCAGGGACTGGAGCAACAACAGGAGGAGAGGGAGTATCAACTACAGGAGTGGGAGGAGGAATGGGAATAATAGGATCAGATGACACAATAGGAGGGGATGGAACAGGATCAATGGTGTCAGCATGGGGAACAGTATCAGAAGGAGTAATAACAGGTTCAACAACTGAGGGAGGAGGAATTGTAGATTGAGCCCTAGTTCTTACAAGAGGAGCAATTACATCTTCTTCTTCTTCTTCTTCTTCTTCTTCTTCTTCTTCTTCTTCTTCTTCTTCTTCTTCTTCTTCTTCTTCTTCTTCTTCTTCTTCTTCTTCTTCTTCTTCTTCTTCTTCTTCTTCTTCGAGAGTAATGGCGGTAGAGGGCTTTCCACCAGGCTTCTTCAAGTTCTTCGCCTTGTCAGATTCTGACAGCTTTCTAACCCTATGCGATCATCTTAGATTGCGTTGGGGCACAGGAATCGCAGCACGGCTGAGGGATTTAGCTGGAGTAAGCTTCCTCTTTTTGGTAGAAGAAGGTTCATCAGAGGGAGGAACAGGGGCAACAACCGATGGTTGGATAACCGGAGAGGTTGGAGCTTTAGGATTTTCAGATGCAGTTGAAACATGCAAGGGTTCCAATGTAGGTGATTTCGAAGGAGATCGTTCCATTGAGGAGCTAGACGAGGAAGATGGGGGAGGAATTTCGGCAAGAAACTTAGCTATTACAGGGTTGGCGGTAACGGGAGTTTCAGCAAAGGCGATTGAAAGGGGCTCAATATCTAGGACGTCTTCCTCACGAATGTTCCAGTGATCTGCCATTTAAACTAAGCAAGAGCGTTAGGTTGAACAGGTTGGGAGAATTAATTGCAATGTGTGTGAAATTGTGTGCAGAAGGGAGGAAGAACAAAAGGTTTTAGCAAGGGTTTATGGGGGATGAGACGGATGTGAGGTCTAATTAATACTCTCAGCTCCCCCTTTCCAACTTAAACTTGGAATCCTTCTCCAAAAAGGTTTCAAATCTCCTTAATACCTTAAAAGTCCTCCAACGGCTAGTAACCTTTGAGATTTACCACACACACCAAACTTCGAAGAAATAGGGGATCAAAATAAACAAGATTTTGATAGATTTTTACAGAAACAAAAATAATTCAGCCATATCTTTATTTTAAAAAAGAAGAATCCTAATCGAATTTTTTCAACCTTTTCAAACAAGGAATGATACACACCTTTTCTTTCATGAAAGATATTGGAGATCAAAAAATCTATAAAATCAAGGAATGAATTAAGAAAGAAAATTAATTAACTAGTATATTTACAAAGCTCCTATATGTCCAAAAAAATGCAGTATGCCTAGCATGATGCAAACACACAGGTGATGGAAATATTCTCAGCTTATGGATGTGGCATAGGATGTGAGTCACATATGGGGACACATCTAGATCACAAAAAGTCAATGAGCAATAATCCAATCTGTACAGCCTCTAGGATGCATCCACCAATTTTTTGTTGTGGATTTTTGCATTGTGAGTAGCTTTCACTTTACTTGATCCCAAAGATAGCCCTTTTTCCCAATGATCTTGTCAAGTTTGATTTCAAGGTATTCTTATGAAAATCACTTGATCACAATGGTCTGGCTTCATACTAAGGGTGAAGCAGCTGTTTCTCACATATATATATTTTTTTCTTTTTATAGCACCCACTGTGAGATACCTAGGAAGGTTATATCAAGTCATCAAAAGATGACATGAACAGGAAGTGCTCACAATTAAGTGATAAAAAATAATGTCAAAGATGAAGACTCACAAGTGACCACACTGAGAAATTTCGTGCTAATGCATGATATTTTTTTTGATTTTTTGATTTTTATAATTTTTTTTCAGTTAATCTAATATACAGATGTGTTAGAGAATGTGAGACACATTTGTGCTCACAGACTTAGATGTCACACAAACCAAGAGACTTCCTCAAGGAGGAAAATCTCTCCAAATCTAATGCCTTTGTAAATATATCAGTCAATTGATTTTCAGTCCCAACAAATTCCAGACTCACAGTTTTTTGTTCAACAAGATCTCTAATGAAATGATGTCTAATATCAATGTGCTTTGTTATAGAATGTTGGACAGGATTTTTAGATATGTCCAAGGCACTTTTGTTATCACAAAAAGCAGTCAAAACTTTGCTATTCAATCCATAATCTTTCAACATTTGATTCATCCAAAGTAGTTGTGTGCAGCAACTCCCAAGAGCAATATATTCAGCCTCAGCAGTGGATAAAGACACACAATTTTGCTTTCTACTATACCAAGACACAAGGTTATTTCCTAGGTAGAAACATCCACCAGTGGTACTCTTCCTATCATCACTATTTCCAGCCCAATCAGAATATGTGTACCCAACCAAATTGGTGTTTGTTTCTTTGGAGTAATGCAGTCCTAGGTTCACAATTTCATTCACATATCTAATGATTCTTTTCAAGGCTTTCAGATGGGACACCTTAGGGTTGGCTTGGTGAAATTACCCGATCTTTTCCGCGCGCGGGGCGGCGGCGGAAAAGGCGGTTGTCTTTCGCGGGGGGTTGGTGTCTGAGACCTCGCTTCACGGGAAGGAGCAGAATGAGGAGTCGCCACGCGGTTTTGTATTTTGAGCCCAAACGTTGAGAAACGGCTATTGCGAAAATGGTGTCGTTTTTATTGGTAGCAAAAACTTAGGAAAAGGCTTTGAAAACAGGGATCATTTTTATTGGCAGCAAAAACGAGTAAAAAGCTTTTTTAGTACCAGAGATTGTTAGGTTCGGAGGTCAGGTTACGTTTCGGGTAGAGTATGACGAGATCGCCCGAAACGCCTCGCATGACGAGTCTTTCTACCTTTCTCGAAATCGTGTGTGTGTGTGTGTGTCCTTTGAAATGGGGGCTTGAATGACAAGCTTTAATCTTGGTTTGAGTGACAAACGTTGATTAGGTGACTTTTGAAAAGACGAGCGTTTGAATGACAAACGTCGGTTTTGAGTTTGAAATGAGCATTTGCGTGGCAAACGTCGACTTTGAGTTGAAAATGAGCGTTTGCGTGGCAAACGTCGATTTTGAGTTGAAAATGAGCGTTTGCGTGGCAAACGTCGATTTTGAGTTTGAAAATGAGCGTTTGCGTGGCAAACGTCGATTTTGAGTTGAAAATGAGCGTTTGCGTGGCAAACGTCGATTTTGAGTTGAAATGAGTCATTGTTAACGATTTTTACGAGAAAAATGCGTATTAAATGATTTTAAGTGTCAAATGGCGGCTTTGAGTTTGAAGATGAGCGTTCGGAGGCCGAACGTCATTTCGCGCATTTTGAAAGAGAGTTCGACGGACGAACTCCGGTTTTGAACCGGGCATTACATTGTTAACGATTTTTACGGGAAAATGCGTATTAAATGATATGCGATCAACGAATCGGGTTGCGACTCGGACTTTTGAAAAGTAAATACTATCACAATCCAAACGGATCGGACTGGTAAATGACAGTATTTAAAGCGGTGTCAACGGAATCAAACGATCCGGAATCGTAAATGACGATCAACGAGGCCAAACGGCTCGGAATTGTAAATGACGATCAACGAGGCCAAACGGCTCGGAATTGTAAATGACGATCAACGAGGCCAAACGGCTCGGAATTGTAAATGACGTGAAAGTAAACGGAACGGGGTCGGAACGCCGTTTTAACCCGTGATTACTTCTCTTACGGAAAGAGAAGAGGATCGAGGGGCTAAAACGTATCGGACCCCGTTAGACGGAGGCGTCTACATTTTGACAATGACGTTCGAAACAGTTATAGCGACTGGCGCGTAAACCGAGACGGAACGGAAGATTCAGAGAGAGGGAGTTATACCTATGGCTAGGGTCGACTCCTTTGGCTCGGGAGGTGTGCACGGGACACGGAAAGTTATTCGAAAGGTTGTTTCGAAGTTGTAGGGTGCGTATTTGATCGAAATACGAAGGTTTCACGCGAATCGAGACAAAACGGGAGCTCGGGAGGGGTGGAAACCAGTTTGGACCGTGGGGTATGAGATTTTTTGGTGTTTCAAATCCTTTTCTTGCCTTTGACAGCAACTTCTATTTATAGGGTGAAAATTGCAGTAGGAGTCCCACGACTTGACCGAATTTCGTGGGTTTTGGGAATTTTGGAAATCTGAGGACTTGCTGGCAATTTCAGAAAATTGCACAGCTGAGTCCCCGGACTTGGCTTGCAAACCAGGGGTATTTTGGTCTTTTGGCCTTGATTTGTGATTGACGAGTGACTAGAGGGAGGTGGCATGCGTGACACGTGTCCCGTGACTCACCGTAAGTGTGGGAGTTCGTTCCCCGGTCCCGGTTTTGTCCGTTTTTTAAAATAACAGTCCGGGAAATGTCCGAAACGCCCCCGGAAAGTGCCGGAAAATGCGTTTTTCAGGGAAAGCCATACTTTTACGTGAGATGTCACGTGATAAGTACGGTTTGACGTCGGGATGCACGGGCACCCCGGACGCCTCGTTGGCACAAAGAACGGGAGTTTAACGAGTTCCGGCACCTGAGCGGGCCGCTAACGGATTTCGGTTAACTTTCCGACGGATTTGGACGATCCGGATTTGGGTACTTACAAGCTAGCCCTCGGCGACGTCACTTTCGAAGGAAGTGGGGTCGTCGAAAAGATAAGGATCCAAATCGGGATGCCTACTTTGAAAGAGACTCGGGCGGTCACCGGCCGGACCCTTAGCGAAAAGGATTCCTACGTATCCCGAGCGGGAATCCAGCCGATCGTAGTTCGAAAATGGGCAAGGGCCGCGCATGGGGACCTCGACTCTCGAGCGAGACTGTTAGGAGGCGTCTAAACCTCGGATAAGACCATTCGCGAGGTACCCGTACTCGAATGGAGACCGTTAGGAGGCGTCTGAACCTGGGGCTTCTGAAACCTTCGAGGGCGTGTGGTGCCTCAAACCGGATTTGCGATGCTAACGAGGGCGTTCGTGCCTCGGGTGCCGGGCTTATTGCCGCGCGCTTTATCCTCGCTGGGACGAGCGTTCGGGCCTACCTGGATGGCCGAAGAGGGATTGTTGTGCGGGCTTATTGCAGCCGCCGAAGTGGAACTGGCCGGGCTTACGACCGGCGGCCGGGAGATGAATGTTCACTTGCAAGTGAAAAGGTGTTCGGGCTTACTAGGATGGCCGAATAGGGATTGTTGCAAGGCGTTCGTGCCTTGGGGTTCTGGCTTATTGCGCTGCCGAAGATGACCATTTGCAAGGCGTTCGTACTGGGGTTCGGGCTTATTGCGCTTGCCGAAGATGACCGTTTGCAAGGCGTTCGTACCTTGGGGTTCGGGCTTATTGCGCTTGCCGAAGATGACTATTGCAAGGCGTTCGTACCTTGGGGTTCGGGCCATTGCAGCTGCCGAAGGAGACCGTTTGCAAGGCGTTCGTACTGGGGTTCGGGCTTATTGCTGTTGCCGAAGATGACTGCTTGCAAGGCGTTCGTACCTTGGGGTTCGGGCTTATTGCTGTTGCCGAAGATGACTGCTTGCAAGGCGTTCGTACCTTGGGGTTCGGGCCATTGCGCTGCCGAAGATGAATATTTGCAAGGCGTTCGTACCTTGGGGTTCGGGCTTATTGCAGTTGCCGAAGATGACTTGCAAGGCGTTCGTACCTGGGGTTCGGGCTTGCGGATTGCGGAGATGACCGTGAAAGGTCTTGAGATTGAAGGACCGTGAAAGGTGGAGGTCGGATCGCGAAGGTTGATCGACCGTGAAAGGTCGCGGATTGAAATCGGACCGTGAAAGGTCGCGATTGAGGATTGAAATCGGACCGTGAAAGGTCACGATTGAGGATTGAAATCGGACCGTGAAAGGTCACGATTGAGGATTGAAATCGGACCGTGAAAGGTCACGATTGAGGATTGAAATCGGACCGTGAAAGGTCACGATTGAGGATTGAAATCGGACCGTGAAAGGTCACGATTGAGAGTTTAATGGTGAGGACCATTTAAATTTTAACGTCTAGAGACGGAATCGTAACTAAAATGTCCGGAGACATGGTTGAACGTTTGAATGTCAAACGTCAATCGGATCGAATTTAACGTCTGGAGACGAGCGTTAGTGAGAACTAATCGAGAATTTAACGTCGAGACGAGCGTTAGTGAAAACTAATCGGGAATTTAACGTCTGGAGACGAGCGTTAGTGAAAACTAATCGGGAATTTAACGCCTGAGACGAGCGTTACTGAAAACTAACTGGGAATTTAACGTCTGGAGACGAGCGTTAGTGAAAACTAACTGGGAATTTAACGTCTGGAGACGAGCGTTAGTGAAAACTAACTGGGAATTTAACGTCTGGAGACGAGCGTTAGTGAAAACTAACTGGGAATTTAACGTCTGGAGACGAGCGTTAGTGAGAACTAATCGGGAATTTAACGCCTGGAGACGAGCGTTAGTGAAAACTAATCGGGAATTTAACGTCTGGAGACGAGCGTTAGTGAAAACTAATCGGGAATTTAACGTTCTGGAGACGAGCGTTAGTGAAAACTAACCGGGAATTATCCTCGGGGATAGGGCGTTAGAAATGTCTAATCGGGGAAATTTTACACTTTCGGGGCCAAAAGTGGTAAAATTGGAATTGCCAAAAGCCGAGGGGCAAAAGGGGCAAAAATTATTCTCGTGCGCAAGAGTCCCACTGACTTTTACCGTTTTTCCGTAAACCTTTAAATGCCGAGGCTGGGGACGAAAATGGCCATTTCTTCCATTGTTGCCGGCGAGAGAGGAGAGAAAAGAGAGAGAAATCCAACCCAAATTGCAAGGTTTGCTCGAATTTGTGAGGGAAAATCGCTATGGAGGGCGAAGGAGGACCAATGGCTCGCCACGGAAGGACCGACGACGAAAGAACTCGATTGGTTCTGACCATTCGAACCACCACTCTTCCATTGAATCCGGCGGAATTTTATCCGGCGAGGGACCGCCACAACTCCAAGGGAGGGATCGAAAGACACGTAAGTTCCCTACAAATTCCATTAATTTCAAGAATGTGCATTCTTTAAATGTTAGAAATTTGTTAGGAATTTACTTAGGGATTTTGGTGCCCGATTTGGGGCTTTTGACTTTGCTATGAATCGTTGTCGAAATTGACTAAGACGTAGTTCAATTGACATCATGGGTAGATGACATAAAAATTTTGGTTGCAAAATTCCATGTCTAAATGCATTTTCCAAAATTAAAGTAACTTTAATTCGGGATCGGAGCGAAATTTTCGAAAAATTCAAAGAATTTGAAAGTTCCGGATTCGACGGAGTTTTCGAAATGATTTTGAAAGTTCCGGATTCGAAGTTTTCGAAAGATTTTGAAAGTTCCGGATTCGACGGAGTTTTCGAAAGATTTTGAAAGTTCCGGATTCGACGGAGTTTTCTAAAGATTTTGAAAGTTCCGGATTCGACGGAGAGTTTTCGAAAGATTTTGAATATACGTAGGAAATGAGTGAGAACCGTATCCGCATTGCATCCTTTTGACATGCGTTGTTGCATTTTGTTGACGTTGCTTCGTCTTGTTTGTCTCATAGGGGACAGGATGGTTGATACCCACAACCGTAAGAGTCTGGGTGCCTTCGAGGCGCAAGGTGCATTGTGGGGCCTTATCCCTGACGTGGCCCGAGAGGGAGAGAGGAGTCCACGACACCGGTGATTGACTCCGGCCGGCCGGGTTTATCAAGGCCGTAGCCGCGACACCGATACGCCGAGGGGCGTGTCCATGTATGTCGCGCCGAGCGAGTACCGGTGGGATACGACCCACACTTTCCATTTCGTATGGGGAGGCGACGGTGACTCCCACGGATTTTGCCGCTATCACCGGGTTGCCGACTTATGGCAACGCGCCGGTGTGGGTTGATGGTTACACCCCTGAGCAGCTTGTCTGGGCCGCTGGGTTTTGATATTACCGATGCCAGGGGCTTAGGCATTCTACAGCCGATGGAGCATCACTGAGGGCGGGTGTCGCCGATTATCCGGGCCGGGTCCTCGAGGATGACCGCGAGCGTCCGGCTCGAGGGTTCCTTTGGTTTGCGCCGTCGCCGACCTTGTTCCCGACTTCCGACACGTCTTGTCACTTCCCTCTCGCTTCGGTCGCCGATGCATCCGGGATGCCGTGAGGGGGTTTGCGTGGGGGAGGCCGGACCGGCCGAGCTCTACCATTCCCCGGACAGTTCTCGCTGGGAGAGGAGCACTCATTTAGCCGCTTTACGCCCGTCTTGGATGTAAGTTTACGTGCTTTTTCTCTTCCTTGCCTCTTTTATGTACTCGTATGTATCCGCTTTGTAGCCGACATAACTTTCCATTCTCTTGCGGTGTCCGGTGCTACGAGGTGTTCAAATCCGCAGTGCTTGGGACGTCAAGGAGCCGTACCGTCCCCCGTTCCCCGCCTTGCCGGTTTGGCGTAAGAAGGCGAAGAGGGCGGTCTCTTCGAGGGTTGGCACTCGAGTGTCATACGAGGAGATATCTCCGGCGCCGAACCCGGAGTTCTCCGAGAGGATCCACCGACCCGGTGGAGCAGTGTTTGATCATGTCGCGGTGCATTTCCGCCGAGACTACACGGCGGCGAAGCTCCCGGTGGGACTTCACCGCGACGCCATGTATCCGGGGAGAGGGTGACCCGTCGCATAGGCAGGGTCTCTTCCATCGTGCCGTGGATCCTCCTCTCGTACATGCAAGATCCCTGGAGATGCCGATGGATGAGCCGGAGGGATACCTTCAGTGGTGCGTATTTCACCGAGTACATCATAGCGGGGCCGCCTATGATGTTTTCGAGGATGAGGCCGAGGAGCCCACAGTGCAAAGATAGGGAGGGCGAGGTCCCCGGAGGTCCTCGACATTTTCCCCGTCCCACGAGCTAGGCTAGCGTACGAGGGGCCGGACGGTTCGCGCAGCGACTTGTGATCCCACTCCCTACGGAGCCGAGACCACGATACAGTGGCGGACCCCAATGCTTCTAAGTGAGCATCTTTTCGATTTTCTCGCATTTGATAGTAGCATTCTCGCACATGATGCATCCGTACTTTCGTTCGCTTCGATGATTTTCCCGGTTCGCAGTATCCGGCCATACGTACAATGAGGCCACGAGGCCGTGGATCGGGTGGTCCGCCACGCCAGAGGCTCGTGGAGTTCATGCGGTGCAGCCTCCCTGAGGAGCGTGGACGTCCGCGATCGGGGCCGTCTAGGCCGAGGGGTTCGCCCGCTCCCACAAACTGGTGGGGAGGACTTCACACAGGGCTCGCGCCCGCGGCGGAACGGCCGGATTTGGAGCTCCTTCTTCCGCGCACTCTGGGCGCGAGAGGGGGAGTCCTCGAGTTCGCGTACTCCGAGGAGGCCCTTTGCCTATTCCCTACTGGGAGGAGTTCGGCGAGTTCCCGTTTGCGATGCATCCTGGCAAGCGGGCAAGACGTCGAGTGTACGGATGACGAGCAGACTCGCAGTAGTCCCCTTTTTATCGTTTCTTTCTTTATTATTTTGTTTAGACAAAATGCATGTATTTGTCAGAACAAATTTTGATTTGAAATGTATTTGTAAAAAGGCGGGCGGAACTCGTATTTCGCATATTTATTCTCGTGATCACCTTCAGCTTATTTTCGCAAATAAGCAAATAGGTTAATCAAAAATAAATAAAAAGGAGAAATGCATTAAAAATTGAACGGGTCAAAAATTAAGCATGTATGCACTAAATTTTAATTATTTGCACCGGTTGCACGAGCCCGGGCTAAGGGATATTGTCATTTGTTGAATGAAATCGTGGTGCACGCAGATTTCATAAGGGTGAACAGGCATGGTTTGGAAATGTTTCCAACTTTAAGGCAAATGGCCGCAGAGTTGACCAAGTCAATCGGCAGGGGAGTCCCACGACTTGAAATGAATTTCCGCATTCTTTAAATTGCGCTTCACTTTGCAATTTGTAAGAACTCGCGCATTGCTTTTGCTCATTCCGTCGAGTTCTTTTCCATTTCTTAAGGTTTTCTTCACCTTCCGACATGGCTCCTTTTCCCAAGTTATCGTCTCTGATGCAAAGAGCGATATTTGGACAACTTTCGCCGTGGGTACCGGAACCACACGAGGCGTAACAAAAGGTTTTTCGAAGGTCGTTACGGATTAAATCTGCTTTGGGCTTTCAAGGAGCTCATGCCGTATTGGGACCTTTTCGAGAGCAGCTGGCCTCTGCCTCGGGGACGTAAGGAGGAATGTGTACAGCCTTTTCGTACAACGAAGTCACTCCTACGTTTGAAGATTTCCGGCCATTCTCGGGAGGACCCGAGACGGAATGCCTAGTTCTTCCGTATGCCGGTGGCATGGCCACCGCTGAGAAGCTAGTGTCTTTGCTGGGTATCTCGGCCGGAGAAGCATACGGGATGCCGATACAGATACCGATTACGTTGACATTTCGGGACCGCCCGAAAGATTTGCCTGAGCCGAGGGGAGCGTCTTTGCGTGGGACGCGTTTGCTCGTGTGTGATTGCTACTTGTTCACATTCACGTCTCTCGGGTGTGTGCCATCACAAACAGACCGGACCTCGGTGAGGCAAAGGCCGGAGTGGAGGAGACATCGTGCCATTGGTCTTGGGCGAGACGTTCCTCGGGCATAGGCCGGATGGCGACCGGTAGCCGATACATGTGGGGAGGGAGTCCCGCTATGCCGACCATGTGGCCGAGGGAGAGGCCGCAGATGATGCCCGAGGTGCCAATGTCCCGCGACGCTGGGTCTTTCTCGCGACGTCCTTCCGGTGATAGGGGTAATCAGCCGAGCCGGAGCTCGATGGCCAGACTTGGCACGCATCACTTGCGATGGTGGGTTCCCCATTGGAAGTTACGTACTTGTAGGACCGCTCAGAGGGTCCGTTGATCGTCGAGTGCCGGGCCGTCTCGCACGTCTTTCTATATTCCATCATTGGTTCTCAAGCGGCAAGACGGCCGGAGCAGATGCCACCGACCGATCTCGAGTTATGCCGCTACCTGAGGTGGGATCTCTCGCGGATGGAGGATCCTTCGACGCCGTTGCCGGGTCACCCGATGGTGGCAATACACGTCCTTTCCCGCCAGTGGTTCTCTTTCACCGAGAGAGGGCACCGTTCTCGTCGACGCAGATCCGGACCGGTACGAAGAGTGTATGGGGAGACACAGATGGCTATCTTGTGGAGACGGAGTGAGCCGTTGGGTGCCGATCACCCGGGATGCTCGACATTGAGGAGGACAGAGGCGAGTGGCTAACCCCGGGAATCGTATCGGCGACGCCACGGCCGATTATGTGGCAAGTGCCGATCGGGAGGCCAATCAAAGCACTGCGATGATGGCTCGAAGCGAGGCGGCTCGAGACAGAGCTAGAGAAAGGACCGTATTGACACCACAGATTGACGGAGGCGTCGGAAGAGTCCCCGAGCCAGGTAGAAGGCCTACCGGAATATTTCCCGCGAAGGTGAAGAACACTCACGGGGAAAAGGGAAAGGGAAGAAGGATGAAGGACCTAGTACGGAAACTAGGTTGACCTTACCGTCCGTAGTATCCACCCACTGTCATTGCGCATACATTAATTGATTAATGTTTTATTGTAGTTTTGCTAGCGTGTAGCGAGTCAAGAGTAGACCGTGCTTGCACTCATCAAAGAATGTTTTAACCGTTATGAATTTGTAGGTTAAATGAAAAGAGTTTTCGAAACACAAGCAATTGATGCTTATTGTATTTTTTTTTGTTTTTTAGACCGAACCAAAGATGGCCGCCTACGTTCCCTTTTACAACCGGACTAAGGGGCTCAGTCACCGTAGTTCGACACTTTAGGTGAATTTGAGAAAAACCAAGACAAAAGAAGTGCGACTGCTTTTTACCCGGATCATTAGCGGGAATGTATCCAAATGGGTATTACTCTTTAGCACTTTAATTTACCGAGGGGGACGGTGTATGGGGAAGGTGAGTTGACTCGTGCTCTTCCTCAAACGAAGTATCTCGCGGAGCTTGCTTCCGTTCACGGGGTTAACGAAAGGGTTTCCGTCCAAATCTCGCTAGCTTCATGGCTCCTCCTGAGAAGATTCTTTGTACCACGAATGGTCCTATCCAGTAGGCTCCCACTTTCCGAGGGGATTGGTCTCGCGTAGGAGGTTTTTCCTTTAGCACCAAGTCGCCTTCTCTCGATGTCTCGATCTTGACTTTCTTGTCGAATGCTCGTGCCATTCTCGCTCCGGTAGGCTCGAGTGTGTTCCATGGCTTTCAATCCGCGCCGTCGAGTAGAGCAAGTTCGTCGTGACGGCTCCGTAGCCATTCGACTTCATTGACCCCGTTTCCAAGAGGACTCTGAGGGATGGAATTTCCAATTCCACTGTAACATTGCTTCCATTCCGTAGGTAAGTGCGAACGGAGTCTCCCCGTGGCGGTTCTCGACCGATGTTCGGTATCCCTGCAGGGCTAGATGTAGCTTTTCTGCCGCCTCCCGACCTCTCGGTGGTCATCTTTCGATTATCATGGCGAGAGTCTTGCTGGCCGCCTCTACCGCACCATTGGTTTCGTGGTCCGTAGGAGAAGACTCCGTGACGTGTGACTCGAATTCTGGCCGCAGTTGGTCACAATTTCCTTCGAAGTGAGTCCCATTGTCTGAGATGATCTCGCTGGGCACTCCGTATCGGCACATGATGTTCTCTCGGATGAACTCCGGCCACCTTCCTAGAATTCAAGCACTCAGACGATCTCGGCTTCTACCCATTTGGTGAAGTAGTCGATCGCGACTAAAATGAACTCGTGACCATTGCTCCCGGGAGGAGTGATCTTGCCGATGACGTCGATTCCCCATGTGGCGAAAGGCCATGGCGTAGTCATGCAAGAGAGTTCGTGAGGAGGGATGTGATTGAGGTTGGAAAACCGTTGACATTTGTCGCAGCCTTCTGACGAACCGGATGCGCTCGTTTCCATTGATATCCAATAGTATCCCATACGGAGAATGATCTCGTGTCAATGCTCGGGCGTTCATGTGCGGACCGCAGTTCCGTTGTGAACTTCGTTCATTAGCTCGCCGGCTTTTTCTTTGTTTACACACCGAAGGAGTGGCCCTTGTGGCGCTTCTTGTACAACATACCCCCTGCATGACGAAATGGGATGCCAGCGTTTTAATGCCATCATGTTTTTGGCTTTGATCCCTTCTTTGTATTTTCCATCTTCATTTGTGAAGGAAGCTTCTCCGCTTTGGAGGTACCGGTAAATTTGATTGTACTGTGGTTCGTCGATCGTTTCGTTTCTTTTTCGATCTCACAAAGAATAGGCGGGTGTTTCCCGTCCGCCTATTCTCGAGGGGTTTTACCGTTTCCCTCGGGAATTTCGACAAGAGAGGCGAGGGCTGCTGCATGCCCGCGGCGGTTCCTCGTCTCTTGGCAAATAGTGAAAAGAGATGTCCTTGAACCGAGCAATGAGCTCCTCCATGTACGCGTGGTACTTCGGGCGCCGAATCTACCGTCTTCCATTTGTTGGATACTTGATTGATGATCAATGCCGAGTCTCCATATACATCCAGCTCGAGATGTTGCGCCGAGGGCGGCTTCCAAACCTCGCCGCACAAGCCAGATTCTCGCCGCATTGTTGGTTGCTTCAAAATTCGCCTTGATGGCTATGGGAGTATGCTCGCCCTGGGATCGACAAGGAGCATTCCAATGCCATTCCCCTTCTTGTTGGCTGCCCCATCGAAGAAGAGCTGCTGCCGGTTTGCGCCGTCAAGTGAAAAGATTCCGTCGTCCGGAAATTGCGGATCGTGACCCTTAGGTTCACCGCCGGGAAGCTCGGCAAGCCGATCTCGCCATTACTCGCCCTTGTTGATTTTCTTACCATGTACTTGATGTCGAACTCACCAGAAGAATGACCACTTGGCTAGCCGCATTGACAGGATGGCTTGTCAAAGAGATATCTGACGGGTCCACTTTGGAGACCAGAGCACCGAATGCGACCGCATGTAGTGTTTCGCTTCCCGACTACCCATACCAAGGCGGTACAGTTTTCTCCGATGCCGAGTAGCCGAGTTCACTTCCTTGAAGCTTTCGGCTTACGAAGTAGATTGCATGCTCAACCTTGGAATCTTTCTGCTCTTGTGCCAAGCATTGCCCCGATAGACGTGTCTCTGGCATCGTCGATACAGGAGTAGTGGCTTGTCTTCGTGTGGCGGGCAATGCACTGGGGATTAACCAAGTAGGTCTTGATTTTCTCGAAAGCCGTTTGGCACTCTGAGTCCCATTTGATGTCGGCATTCTTTTTCATCGCTTGAACATGGGCTCGCAGAGAGATGTCAACCGGTTGATGAAGCGACCGATGTATCGAAGTCTTCCCATGAAGCTTTTCACTTCGTCAGTGGCTCGAGGCGGCTTCATGTCGATGATGGCCTTGATTTTCCCGGGATCGGCTTCGATACCTCTTTCGTAACCATGTACCCCAAGACTTGCCGCGCTTGACGCCGAAGGTGCACTTTGCCGGTTCAACCTCATGGAGTGTTTTCTCGAGTCCGTTGAAGAACTTCCTCGATCCGTCATGTGCCGCATGTCCGATCCCTTGGAGTGGATGATCATGTCGTCGACATATACTTCGATTTCTTTGTGAATCATGTCATGGAAGAGGGCCGCTGCACTCGCCGGTAAGTAGCCCCAGCCGTTTCTTAGACCGAACGGCATGACCGTGTAACGCATGTCCCCCATGGAGTGGTGAAGGCGCCTTGGCCTCGATCCTCCTGACATCTTTGATCCGGTCAGATCCAAAGCAAACTCCGTCCACGAAGGACTTTACTTCGAAATTTGCCGTGGTGTCGACTCAAAGATGTCGATGTTAGGCAACGGGAAATCATCCTGTAGGGCCGGCCTTGCCGAGATCCCGAAAATCCACGCAAAGATTCGACCTTTCCGTTGGCCTTGGTGACCGTCACGATGTTGGAGAGCCAAGTCGGGTACTCAATCACTCGATGAAACCAACTCGGAGCATTTTCTCAATTTCTTCTTTAACTTGCAAGGACCACTGCTTGATCTTGCGCAGCCTTCTGTTTGATGTGCTTGGATTCGGGATCCAGGGGAATTCTCGTGCTCCACGATTGAGGGATCGAGTCCCGGCATGTCCCGATATGACCAGCGAACACGTCAACATACTCCCGGAGGAGGCTTATCGTGGCTTCCTTTTCTCGCATCGGCGAAGAAACCGCCCACTTGTGTCTCTTTAGGCTCTTGCACCGACCCCAGGTTCACTTTGGTCATAACCTCTTCGCTTGGGCCCGGTTGTCCTCTTGGTCAACTACACGCCGAGAACTTCTTTAATGTATTGTTCGTTTAATGTGTCTCGCTTCTTTATCAATTGAGTTATTAACGTCTTTTAAGTTGTTTGTTAACTTATCGCTTGTTAAAGTGGCAATGAGAGGATACTCCGAAAGGTCGACTTTTCATTACACAAGAACGGGAATACATGATTGGCTACAACATTATAGTCCTCCGCTGTAAGGCCGCTGGATGACTCGCAGGACTCGGATTCCCGACAAGGACCGACTCAAAGGGTTTGAGACCGGGTTTAGGGAGATGTGGGTGCGGGCCCGCCTTGTCTTCCAATTCCCGCCCGGCTTGCCCTCGTCCGGTGAAAGTTACCCAATTCTTCAGCCGGCATTGCTGATGCTCGAGGAGGGTGCGGGGATCGAGAGGCTTGGCTCCCGCCGTCCCTATCATGGCGATCATGCCGTTGCCTGAAGCCCCGCCGATCAAGTTGGGCAACTCCATGACTTCTTCAAAACGTACTCGTAGAGCCGGGTCCACCGAGAGCGTCTTCTATGAATTCCGGTTCCTTCGCTTTGGATTTACCGTCTCGAATGTGGCCTCTACGGCTGATCCGAACAACTTGTTTCCCATGGAGAGTACCCCGAGTTGCTCCTCCAAGTCTCGGGATTCCTCAATGTGTACTCATGCCGGACTCGTGGTGGCGCTTGGTCCAGTAGAGCCGTGATGTCGAGGAACGCTCCCCTTATCTGATTAGCTTTCGAGTCCTCTCGAAACGCTTGAGGTCCCGTGCTAGCCGTTCCATTCTCGTCTCGTAGTCTTGGTGTTGACTATCCCCGCTTCTTTCTCATCTTCATCGGTTCCACCGTGCCGGTCCCCTCAGCCCGCTCGGGTTCCGCCTCTGGTCCTCGCTGTTTGGCTCCTGCTTCTCGCCCTTCAAGGCTTCTGCCTTGTTGGTTCCCTCAGCTTGCCGGTTCTGCCTCGGGTGAAGTAATGAGCGAGGTCAAAGCCGTAAGGTCGGAGATTGGGTGTGCCGCTCTGAGGTTCCCCTTTGTGGGCCGTCGCTTGGTGCGCGGCGAGCCTTTGTCTTCCTTGATGTCGCCCGGTGTTGGCACGTAGCGCCAAGCCCCGGACCGTGGCGTGGTCCTCGACTTCAATAACTCAGGCCGGGCTCTTGCAGCCTTTTTGCCGAGCCCCGCCCCGGGATGAAGTTCATGAGTTTCATCATCCTCATGGCGGGAGTGAATCTCGATCGTGAGACAAAGGGAAGGTCCACGTTGCATATTTGGATCTTGGAGGTCTCCGCAGTGAATCCAAGCTAATGGCATGTCATCATTATGCTTGATTTCCAAGACCGGAATGTCGTTGGTGCCGGTCCCCTGGTGACACCGTCGCCGTAGATCGTGGTTAGCTCGTTGCCTTGCATGAACTTGGAGGCACTCGGTGAAGGGTGGATGCCACGCCATTGATTTGATGCAGCCAGTGACGCCCAGATGGTCCGTGAAAGTGATTGGAATGTCCAACACTTGGAATTCGGTGGGGATCACCCGTCACGAACCGTATGTTAAGAGTAGCAACCCCGAGAACTCGTACGGGAAGTAGAGTCATAGGCCTTGACAAAGGTGTGGACTCAAGGCTTAAGATCTCGTGGGCTTGATGTCAAGCAGTCCATCATCTTGGCGGGCAAGACATTCATTCCGGAACCTCCGTCTACCAACAACACGCGAGGAAGACGACGCTCGTCCACCGGATCGTGATGTAAAGCGGCTCATTGTGATCGCCCCAAATTTTGGAAGGTCCAAATCATGAAGGTGATAATGTTGCCATAGTGGATGTTACCAATCATCCGAATGACTTCATCTCGGGGTCAAGGCCCACTGGGACCATGGTACGGGCCAGACTTTCCTCTAGCTTGAGCTTGTGAGGATAAGAGGAGGTGAGCAGAGACCAAAGGGAAATGTTCGCCCGAGTCCGCTTGAGCCGAGTGAGGATCGGGTCCTCTTTCAAGGAACTTGCGACGCAAGGGCCGGCCGGACCGCACTCGCTCCGTCGGCTTGGTGGCCTTAGGTGGTAATGCATGGATTTGACCCGATCGGGTTAGAACGCCGACATCGTTTGGTCCCTTCGAACAGCCGCTCTGAGTTGAGCCATAGTTAGAGGAGGATTCCTCGTAGCATAGGGCCATGCGTCTTCCTCAACTCATTGATTGTGGATGAATTCCTGGAGCTTCGGGCCTTGACGGATTCTGTCCCTGTGATACCGGCTTAGGTGCCTCTCGCGGGAGGTAGCCTACGCTTGACGTAGCTTGTTCGAATGTCGCTGCACAAATGCTGATTGCCTGAATCGAACCGTGCGGCCGACCCTCCTGGGAGGTTGGAGAGTTCTCGCTCAAACGAACGGTCTCCTTGATCTCTTCACGGTATATCGCGTTCCTTTCCTTCTTGCCGAGCATACTGTGCGCTCCGGAGTCGGGTCCGGGCGATACTCGTGGTTGGCTAGTTTTCCTCCACTCGGGCCCAGATCAATCTTCTTGCAAGGAGCCTCGCGTCGAGAGTTAATGCCTCGCGTTTCTTCCCACGTGAGAATAGCGCTTCCTTGAACCGCGTGCAGCCTAGGTAAACTTCCCATCGGGGAGAGTTTTTCTTCTCTCGCTTTATCCGAGTGGCGGTATGTCGGAAGGTGAGTACACGGCTTCCCGAACATCTCGCCCATGTGACCGGTTGCCGTCCCGCTTGATCGTTTCGTAAACGAAGGCCGTAGATTGTGGAATTTCCCCCGAGTAGTTGCTCGAGACGAATTTCCATCCTCCTCCCGTTTTTAAATAGACCTTCCTCCCCGAGTTGGCCTTTCAATTTGAGTGCGGAGATGATCCGTTCCCATCCTCCCAGACCCTCGGGAGTCCGGTTGACTTCATGCCCGGCTTGAAGAGAATGGTTTCATCGTGCTTCGTCGCCGACACAGAACTTGCTTTCCTCGGGAAGGTAAGCGCCGGGATTCGTTCCGCCGTGTCGTTCCATCTCCTAGGTCATCGGGACCGTTGACCACCCTTGGTTGGCAAAGGGGTTGGATGAGAACGAGACGGTAGTCCGGGAAGTTGCCATGGGCAAAACTCCGAGGTCGAATCGGTCTAGAGTGGCCTCTAGCTTTCTCGTCCGAAGCCGCCCGTGACACTTTAAGGGCTTGGTCCCCGTAGGTCTTTCGAGCTTGGTCTTCGTCCCAAAGACGACTTTCTTGGAGCGCCGCTAGCTCCATGAGAGCTTTCCTTGCGAGACCGTAAGGCGGCTTCAGAAGTAGGTGCGCAGATCGCCACGGCCTAGTGTCCAAACCGTGATTACTATTCAAATCGCCGAATGGCGGGAACACTTGGATTACATTGACCAGAAGGAAGCCTGACCGACA
>JAFEMH010007057.1:0-103350 GCA_022495995.1 Adenophora triphylla var. japonica
TGAGGGTAGGCGACGTAAGATTGCCAATGCTTTCTGATTCCCACTCGCTCATCTCTCGCTTCGAAAGCTCGGGAGAATTGCGCTCCGTCTGTTCGATACTATGGCTCGAGGAAAACCAAATCGCCACACCAAATAAAAATCATGGAATGAAATTGATAGCATTTTCCTCTCGTGATACGAGCTAATGGTTTGGCTCTCAACCCATTTGGGGTGAAGTAGTCTATGGCCACTATCACGTACTCTGCGGCTTCTCCTCGGGCGGGAGTGGAAGGGTCCAAATCGGTAGTCGACGCCCCACATATCGGAAATGGCCAAGCCGCGATCCACAGTGAGTCTCGCTTCCGTTGTAAGGCACATAGGGGAAGGTTGGCAAACCTTTGGCATTGATCACATTGCTTTGAACAAAGTTGTGAGTGTCGGCTCTCATGTGTGGCCGCAGTATCCCCAACGTGATTAATTTGTCGCCAAGAGTCCCTGCCCCGGTGTCCACCACAAATTCCACTATGCACTTCGTGTATCAATCAGGCGAGCCTCTTGGGGATGGATGCACTTTAGCAATGGCCGAGTATAGACATCTCCCCGAGCAGTCGCCTCCTTGAATGACATATCTCGGAGCTTTCTTTTTTGATAGCTCGAGCTTTCTTCTCGTCCTCTCGGGCGGCTCCGGGCCACTTTCTAAAGTATGCTTTCATTTCCTCGATCCAACACTTCTCCACGAGTCCAATTTCTTCGAGGGATCATCTATGCACTGAATTTTTACCCTCTCGCCATAAGCCGGATTTTCGAGGAAGGCAGATAGGGCTCGCCATGTGGCTCATCCGAAGTAGCAAGTTTCGAAAGGAGATCGGCCCCCGCCTCGTTATCTTACTCTTCCAATCCTTTCAATCTCCCTGTAATTCTAAGTCCTTTATTAGTTCCTTCACCAGTGCCCGCAAAGATTTGATTGGTAGAGTAGAACCGAGCACTTCGTACTCGCCTCGACCTCGGTTCGACTATCAATTGTGAGTCACAACAGGCCATGATCTTAGTCGCTCCCAGAAACAACTGCATACTGACGATGGCCGCTATCAAGGCTTCATATTTCGCTTGGTTATTAGGAAGCGTCAAATTTGAACCTTTCAGCGATTCCTCAAAAGAAATGCCCCGCACTACGCTCGACCAAGACAATTCCAGCCTCCACCGACATTTTTGGTTGCGCGACCCGTCTCGAATAGACCTTCCAACAATCGACGGGTAAAGTGACGCGCGACTGCTGTGACTCTGGCTCTTTTCCCTTTGCCCTTTTCTTTTGGAGCTCGCCGCTCGTCATCTTCCTTGGTGAACGTAAGCTCGACCAAGAAGTCGCCTAGAGCTTGAGCCTTCAACGCCTTTCGAGGTCGATACTCAATGTCACCCAACAGGCAATTGACCACCGAGTAGTCGACTCCGAACTCTCCTGGGCTTGTGCAGTATTTTTCTTAAGGGGCATTAGTAAGAACCACGATTGGATGAGCGTAAAATAAGCTCGTAACTTTCTTTGAAGCTATGACTAGAGCATAAGCAACTTTCTCGCCGTTGTAATACCCGCTTCCACATTCGATAATGCTTTGCCGATATAAGACATTGTGCTTCGAAGCCCTTCATCCTCTCTAATCAATACCGCAAAGAATCGGACTTGTCTCCTACGTATAGATACACAAATAAAGTCTCACTCGCCATCGGAGCTACCGAAAGCGTAGGTGGAGTAGCAAGATAATCCTTCAACCGTTGGAACGACGAATGACATTCGGCCGTCCATTCAAAGCTTTTCGTCCCCTCAATGCTTTCAAGAAGGGGAGAGACCTTTCGCTGACTTTGATATGAAGCGACCAAGAGTCGCTACCCTTCCATTAAGTCGCCGCATCTCTTTGATAGTGGTGGGAGCCTTCATGTCGACTAAAGCCTCTATCTTCTCTCGGATTAGCTTCTATGCCCCTTTCGAGATACCACGAATCCCAAGAACTTGCCACCGCCACTCCAAACACACATTTACCTAGGGGTTGAAGCCATGTCGTTTGCTCGTAAATTGGCGAATGTTTCCTTTAGGTCGACTCACGTGACTCCCTACTTGGTTTTAATGACCATGTCGTCAACGTAAGCCTCCATATTTCGACCAATTTGTGAGGCAAAGACTTTATTCACCATTCTCTCGATAAGTCGCACCCGCATTCTTTCAAACCAAATGGCATCATATTATAGCAAGATGCCCCCACCGCTTGAAATGTCGTTTTGACTATATCATCCTCGTGCATCTTAATCTCGGTGGTAGCCCGAGTAAGCGTCGAGGAAACCGAGGTGGAGTGACTAGAATAGAATCAACTAGCTTGTCGATCCTCGGGAAGTGGGATAACCGTCCTTTCGGGGCAAGCTAGATTAAGAGTAGTGAAGTCGACACACATCCGCCATTTGCCATTTGATTTCTTCACCATGACCACGTTGGCCAACCACGTTGTATGAGTGGCCTCCTTGATTATACCCGCACTCAAAAGTTTTTGCACCTCGCTTTGATAGCCTCTTCCTTGTCGCGAGCAAAACTTCTCAACCTTTGGGGTCTCGGCTTTATGGTCGGGCCGACTTCCGCCCGTGAACAAATACCTCCTCCTTGATTCCCCTCATGTCTTCTACTCTCCATGCAAAGACATCATTACTTTCCTTGAGTAGCTCGATGATTTTTGCTCGCTCCTCGACCGATAACCGCTTCCCAATCCGAATTTTTTGATCGGGGTAAGAAGGGTTGGTGATTACCGACTCTAGCTCCTCCACGCCTTCTAGCTCGGTCCATCTCTCGAATTGTAGAGTCTCCACTATGATCTCCCCGACCTTTTGCTCTTTCCTCGCCTCCCAAGTGTGGAGCCTCCTCGCCTATCATATCATCAAGTTTGTCTCGCAACCTTGTTGGTAGGGGCCCCCGAGTTATTGTCTATCTCGGAGGCATAGGTCTCCTATGACGACTGATCGACCATAACTACATCCGAATCGACCCGGTGGTGTTAGAGTGACGTGTCGACTCAAGCATGACCTCGTCATTTGAGCGATAGGTCGACTCTACCACGTCGGTGATTGTTGACACGGTAGTTTTGGTGATCGACCGAGACAGCCTTCAAGTAACCACCAGCTAGCCTCAATCTCCACTCTCCCTTTTCTTTCTTTCTCTCGTAACATGATCCGTATAAGCACGAGCCGTGCCTCGTGACGCAACCCACTCCAAGCAGTGTGGGGAACTTTACTCGCCGGTGAGGAATTGATGCTACCATTCCAAGAGCGACTCGCCCGTGAATTCCAAGTATGGCGGCATAGTCACTATTTACATCAATTACGATAAATTGTACCTTCGAGACAATCCCGAGGGGTGCCGCCTAGGTCGACGCCGAGCACTATCTCGGCCTTTAGCATCAATTCGGTGGTTGGTGAAGCCCTCCAACCTCGCCATCATATCTCTCCACTGCTCATCATTAAGGCCCATTTCCTTTGAAAGTTTTGTAAAACAAAATATCCTTTCGCAGCCCCCGTGTCGACTAAGAAGTCTCGCTTCGTCGTACATCCATCAATGAGACCTGGATGACGAGAACTTGCTCCCTAGCCGCCATATTTGTTGCCAATTCGTGGGGGTAGAAGCCGATCGCCTCATCTCTTATTTCTCTCCTCGAGGCACATGCTGGGGCCTTATTAAGCCGGAATATCTTCAGGCTTGGATGGCCGTGTTGCTGTTGTTCACCGACGACCCCCTGTGTTCCGCCTAGGCCGCCTAGGTCCTCGTTGCCCACCCGCCGGCCGCTCACCTCCTCCACTCGAGGTCTCTTCACATAAGCTTCGAGTCTCCCCGGTCGACCATTCTCGGATGATACGCTTTAATCCTAAGCAATCCTCTCGTGAGATGACCAAATGGCCCCGTGGTAGTCGCAGCACTTGCCGCTGTCCCGCCTAAACTTGTTGCTCGGATTCATTGGGACCTGAGGAGCCACCGACAAAGATTCAAAATCTCGCCTCGACTCACCGTGAGGGGAGCTGAAAGCTTCGGCACCTTCTCTCGTCGCCCTAGTTCTCGTTCTTTCCATTTTTATTGTTCCCCCATTCTTGTTGGAGTCTTTATCGTCGCCGACTTCAACCTCGGGGCTCTTACCATTCTTCTTTTCTTTCCTTTCCTCACCAGAGCGACGTTGTATACCTTCTCAAACAACTCCCGTCGAGTTGTGACCGTTCGGACCGTGAGCTCAGTAGTCCATGCCTTCTCGAGGAAATACCACTTTGGAAGCAATTTATTACCTCTCTGTCTCGTGAGGTCTTCCTCTATCTTATCAACCATCTCTTTGAACTTGGTGAAGTAGCTCATCGAGCTTTCATTCTTACCCCGCACCAAGTTATTCAGTCCGCTGACGGTTATCTTTCGAGCTCCCGCAATGAGAAGCGATCTAAGAATTTTGTTCTCAAGCATGCCCAAGTAGTGATACTACCAGCCAGCCCAAACCATTAAACCAAGTTAAGGCCGCCCCAAGAAGTGTGCTTAGGAGAGCTTTGCACATGTTGTCATCCTCATTGGCGACAAAACACATAGTGGCTTCCAAATGTGATATGTGGCTCCTGGCATTTGTCGACCCTGCAGTATTTCTCCGTAAGAGGCAACCCGAAAGTAGGAGGAGGTCGACTATCCCCGATTTCTTTGGAAAAAGGTCGAAGAGCAAAGTCAATTCGTTCAACCTTTCCCGTCTCTTTTTCTTCTCCTCCTCCCATCAAGCTTCAAATTTCTTTTTCATCATCAACCATTCTCTCGGCACGGCCCTCATCTCCCGAGGGGGAGCAAGATTGACCTCTCGCCTTCACTTCGGGGGAGTCACCCGCCTACTCCTTCGTCCTCGCGAGAATTGGTCCTTTCTCGGGATCTTATTGGAGATCTATGTCTCTGTTACTTCTTTGAGGCGACTCCGCGCCTCTCGGCAGCCAGACGGCGACCGCGCCCGCGATCCCCACGTGGCGACTGCGCCTTTCCCCTCTCACAGCGACCTATGCCCATTTCTCGTCTCTTTCGAGACCCCGATCTCGTGTTCTGGGCCGGGGAAACATGTCTCGTTTCTATTGGCCGTTAACCGAGTCCTCAATCGATTGAGCCTCCCGCTCTCTGTTTCGTTGAGGCTAGCTCTTAAATCATTACTCGGCACATTGAACTATAGTGGGAGCTCGACGTACCATTCTCGTCTTCGCCGTTTGTCCCACACCTTCATTTGGCCTAGCACTCCCGGCTCGTCGCCCATTAGAAACTCCGAGCGGGTGCCACTCTCTCGTAGCGTATGTCGGCTGTTTCGCTCCTCCACGGCTATTAAGTCAGCCTGTAATCCGGGCTCGCTCCAAGCATCATTTCTTTCTTGCTCATGGGATTAGCTGGAGGGACTCGCCCGCTTCCCACATTAGCCTCGCCTGGGCCAGACGTTTTGGGTGAGGTGGAGCTCCTTGTCCTTCCATAGACGCTTTTCTCTCCTTGCATCCGGCAATCCCCTCGCCATCGCCCACGCCGTTAGAGCGTGTCGCCCTAGCATGATGTCGTTGAGGAGGGGGAGGAGGAGGCAACTGCATTTCCAACGTTTGCATTGTTGTTGTTGTTCACTTCATCGTGCCCAAGTGAATCCTCTGACACGTGTCCTTCGAAGTCACCATTGTTGCAGGTTGTTAAAAATTTTCGAGGTCAAGTCAAGCACGTTTCCCGGCAATGGAACCAAACCGATGCCGCAGAAATGTGCTTATCAATCTTCCTTCACGTGGCGGGGCCCGATCACCGCTTCTTGACTGAAAACAGAACCCACGACTAGCCGGATGTGTCTCCGGCGAAGACGCTCGGCGTGAGAGTAAGATCACGCTGTATATAGCTCAAAATGTATTGAATAATGAACTCGTAATACAAAATGGCAGCTACCTTTCACCGTTTGGTAGTGATGAAGTATTTATAGTGCAAGAGTGATGTATTTTGGGAGGCGGCATGTCCTCCGAGATTATAGCGGCGGTTACTTGGTCAGCGGGCACGTGTCTATAACGGTCCCCGATTTGTAGGGACGTAGTTGTGAGCACGATTGACCAAATAGCTCGCAAGTGTGGTCGTCACTGGGCCGATTTAGGCCGAGGTCGCCACTCGTGGAATGGTCGACCCGACGCTGGGTAGAGCATGGTTCGTACCCGAATAGTAGCATGGATCATGAGGTCGAACTAAGTTAGGCTCGGGACTTGTAAGTCGACTCACGGGCTTAGTCGACTGACAAGTGAGATGGGCCTTGGGCCTTGTTCTGATTGGATTAGTTTCATTGAGAATGTGGGTGCCAACGCTATCTGAGATTGGGCTTTACTCGTTTGGCCCAATTCGACACTTTTGGTATGTTCAATAATAATATTAATAATAACTAGTAATAATACATAATATCAAAAAAGTAAATGTTTTTGTATTATATACTTCTATTTCTTTAAAAATTATTAGTAATAATACTTAATAATAATACTAATAATGATGCTATTGTTAATTATTCAATTAAATAATTGAATATATTAATAATTATTATTATATAATTAATAATAATAATGTTATTAATTAATAATAATACTCATTAATTTAATAATTTAAACTTCTAAGAAATATTAATATATCTAAGTAATAATTGATAGGGTATACACTATAGTAAGCATGTGGCATAAGGTATGTGGTATATCATATAGTATACACTATACCCTATCTATAGGGTATACCCTATAGATATGTGGTATAGGTATAAGGTATAGAATTTATGTGTATATGTATACCCTACAGGGCATGTGGTATGTGATATACTCTATACCGGTATAGGGTAAACCTTATACCCCTATGCCCTGTAGGGGATACCCTATACCCTATAGGATATACCCTATACCATTATTTATAGGATATACCCTACGCCCTATACTCTATGTGGTATACCCTACGCCAGATATGTCCCGATGTTGTGAAAATGGTATACGACTACCTATTTATTTTTATTTTTTAATTTTTTTCTAGATTCTAAATGACATTAAAGTGTTTTTCATTAGTATGACTTTTCTCAAAATCCAAATGGAAATTGAGTTAGACATTTGTGCCATTTTTAAAGGTTTTAAGGAATATCTCCCGATGTTGTGAAAATGGTATACGGCTACCTATTATTTATTTTTTAATTTTTTTCTAGATTCTAAATGACATTTAAAGTGTTTTTCATTAGTATGACTTTCCTCAAAATTCAAATGAAAATTGAGTTAGAAATTTGTGTCATTTTTCAAGGTTTTTAGGAATATGTCCCGATGTTGTGAAAATGGTATACGGCTACCTAGTTTTTTTTTTAATTTTTAGTGATTTACATATAATGTTTAGGGTATATGGTATAGGGTATAGGTTATATGGTTAAAGCAGATGAATTAGAGTTTCAGTTAAAAATTCCATTTCTTTAAAAATTCTTAACTTTTTTTATATAACTTTTTTAAAAGAAAAAAAAAAAAATCACTACTAACTAACATCTCAAAATAGTTCTTTCTTTAATTCAATTTTTATTTTTTTTAAAAAAAAGGGCATATAGAGTATACAAGTTAACAGAAATTGTTAAAAATTAACTGCTTTTTTTAAAAAAAATCTGTTAAAAAGTTAATTGTTTTCTTCAAAAAATGTTAAAAAGCTTGTTTTTAAAAAAGAAATATTCTACCGAATATAATCTCAAATAGCTTTCTTTATCCCAAAAAAAATTAAAAATCTGTTAAAAAGTCTGTTAAACACACTTTCCGTTAAAAAATTAATTTATTTAAAAAATCTTAACTTTTTTTTATATAACTTTTTCAAAAAAATTTACCACTAACTAACATCTCAAATAATTTTATTTATTCAAAAAAAAAAAATGGCATATAGAGTATACAAGTTAACAGAAACTGATAAAAATTTAATTGATTTTTCAAAATCTGTTAAAAAGTTAACTATTTTCTTCAAGAAATGTAAAAAATACAGTTTTTAAAAGAACAAGTGACCACATAGGTCTCCAAAATAGTGACCACATAGTGTCTCCAATTATTTCGCAACCATTAAAGAAATAATGCACCACATAGTGGTCTCCAAAATACGACCACATAGTGGTCTCCAATTATTTGCAACCATTAAAAGAACAGAGACCACATAGTGGTCTCCAAAATACGACCACATAGTGATCTCCAATTATTTGCAACCATTTAAAGAACAGGGACCACATAGTGGTCTCCAAAATAGGGACCACACAGTGATCTCCAATTAAATGAGTGGTCGCCATATCAAAATAGTGACCACACAGTGGTCTCCAATTAGTTGCAACCATTTGTTGGTCGCAACATTTAAAATTTTTGGTCTTTACTTTGCGTCCACTCTTTTGGTCTCCAAATTTAGTCTCCAAATTTGTTTATTGACAATCCTGCGGATCACTTCAACCCTTTCATTCATTTTCTTCAACCGCATCTCGGGGCACACAAACATTTCATCCCTTCGAACAAAATACTTGTTAAGTGAAAGACTATAAGGGCGCATGTCCGGCTTCACATAGACCCTTCTGGCTGTTGCAGCCATCCGCTTCTTGAGAGCTTCTGTCTTATCATACTCACGGTCTTCGGGAGTAGTCACATATCCCAACCCTTCAGTATTTCTCTTGGGCTCTAACTCCTCAAATCTGTGCCAGACCCTGCAACCGTTTTCCCAAACCGAGGCCGGGAATATAACTCATGTTGCGCATCATGCGCATAGCCGGAGGAATCTGATCGGATGAAGCGGTGAGATCCATCGTGCATACTTGGGCTTTCGGCTGCTCAATCCTAAACCCACTCAACATCAAGCTAGGATCATCCAACTTTATTTCCATAACAGGCAGTGCGTCGTCGGCAGTCCCCTCCACCATAACAGTATCACCATACAAGATTGTAAGGACCCCGTCTTGCACAAACTTCACACACTGATGGAGCATTGAGGCCACAACGCCTATCTGATGCAACCAAGGTCTACCCAACAGAGCCGTGAAACTGACCGGGATGTCAATCACCTGAAATTCTACCATCATCTTCTTTCCCCCGAACCACAAATCAAGAGGGGCAATTCCGAGGACTGGCCTAGACGTAGAGTCGTAGGCTTTGATGGTCATGTTTGAAGGCTTAAGGATCAATGGGTCGATGTTCAGCATACTCATCATCTTAGCTGGCAACACGTTCATGGCTGACCCATTATCGATTAACACATGAGGCAAGCGACGCTCTCCTAGTGAGATAGTAATATGCAAAGATTCGTTGTGGTTCATCCCGAACGGAGGGAGATCAAGTTCAGTGAAGGTAATTATGTTCCCATACTGAGCAGTACCAATCAACTGACATGCTTCATCGGGACTGGAGTTCACATATACCATGGTCCTAGACAAAGTTTCCTCCAACTTCAGCTTGTGAGGATAGGACGAAGTGAGTAAAGACCACAGGGAAATGTTGGCCTGTGTCTGCTTCAGCTGTGCTAAGATAGGATCCTCTTGGACAACATCCTCCTTTACTGCCCCTTTGGTGTAAGGATTCCGTGCGTTGAATGTAGTGACCCCGGTTGTCTCCTTATCCTTCCCGGCGGCATCTGTACCGATCATCTTGCCTGATCTCGTGAGGAGGTTCACATCCGTACCATCTGTGCTGTCAGGAACCCTGCTAGCCTCCCTTATCTCATCGAAAGTAAGCGGTACCGACTGCCTGCTATATGGCCATGCCGCTTGCCTCAATTCATTCACCGTGATGGCATCGGTGGAATTAGCAGCCATCTTCACATCCTCCCAGGTGAGGATTGAATTCAAAGTAGCAGCTGCAGTAGTGTTAATAGCAAGTTGCTCTTCAAATTTATCATAAAATTCATCGTATTCTGAAGACAGCATATAGCAGAAATTGGAATTCATTTCATCTGCGGAAGCAAAAACAGACTCATCGTTCTCGACTGACTCAACTACCGCCACATCCGGCGTAAAAAGACTACCACTAGCTAAAACATCAACTGCCTCATCAGGCGAAAATACAGACTCAACGGCCACATCGGGCAAAACTGAATTAATGTTTGTTACAGACTCCAAAACTGCCACATTTGGCAAAATAAAATCAGCCACAACCGGCTTAACAGACTCAATCTCATTAGTAGCAGGCACAAAGGTGTTCTCCTCAACTGCAGCTTCCTCCCCAAACTCCAACGTGTTGATGAAGCCTCCGAACTCAATCACATTGACATTGTTGGGCAGCGGATTGTTGACGGTGTTGGGTTTCTGAGCAGGCACTATTCTCTTCTGATCCACCAACCCTTGAATAATCTTCTTCAAGGTAAAGCAATTGTTGGTCGTGTGCCCATGTCCCTGGTGAAAGCGACAATACTAGCTCATGTCCGCCCCCGGCCTAGGGGTGTAATTAGTTGCAGGAGAGATGATCCCTTTATTCACTAAACCATCAAAAGCTTCTTCAGTGGTCATCCCAATATCATCGAACTTAGGCTATGGACGAGGCTGGAAATCTCTCTTGGGTTGGCTAACATTCTGAAAAGTCCCTCCTTGTCGAGCTCCAGCTTGAATGTTGTTGACAGCATGAGCAGCAGAAGCTTCCTTCCCCTTAGGAATCGCTGAAGGCGGAGCTTGAGTTCTGTAGCGGTAACTCGAAGACGGAGCAGCAGTGGAATTGAAGATGGTGTTCTCAGCCCGAGCGCCAACGCTAACCATTTCACGCAGTCCGGGATAGTAGCCTTTGCCAATAGCCTCCTTCACATTTGGCTTGACACAAGAGAGAAAGATAAGCTTCTGATCTTCAATGTCTAAGGACTCCTTTAGCTCATTCAACTTGCTATTCCACCTTCTATAGAAGTCCGTGATTGACTCACTAGCCCGTTGAGTAGTCCCCATCACATCCTCTCTCTTCGTCTTCTATTCCATATTACCCTTATACTTCTCCATGAAGACCGTCTTGATCTGGTCCCATGTCTTTCTCTCCTCTGGTTTGAGATCAATGAACCAGGCATCAGCAGGCCTCTTAAGGGATAAATGAAAGCGTTGAGCCATTGCATCCTCGTCGCATCCCTTAGTGGCCATGGCCATCATATAAGTCTGTATGTGGAGTCTCGGAAATGTAGAACCATCAAACTCTCTAGCTCAGGCATATTTAAATTATGGGGTAAAGGCTTAATGTCACTCGGGTTGAGTAGGTCACTCGCAGTACCACCCATGGTTAGCCTACTTATCTGCTCTTGCATAAGCTTCATTTGCTCCCTCATAGCTGTTATTTCAGGAGACACAGCTGGTGACTGATTCATGATAGGAGCTGTAGTAGTGGCCGGCACTGCACCGAACCCAAAATCCATGGAGCTAACCCCTATCGAATTGGCAATGCTATTGCCAAAACGATCATATCCATTGTAGCATCCCCCTCCTTGACTAACACCTTGACTAGCATGACTGTGCCCCAAAGCATTAGGCCTCAAACTCGGCTGTGACTGAGCAGTAGATCCGTACAAACCCTGCGGATGTGGAGGCTGAGAAAACTGGGAAAACTGATTGCTTCTCGGAAAACTGTCTCCCCCGTACTGATTACGGACCCCTTCTCGAAGAATCCCTTCTGGAGTAAACTGATCGGCACTGTAGTGATAGCGAGACCCACTCTGCGGCTGAGACAAAGGCGTGGAGAATGGTAATGACTGTGGAGCAGAGAAGTGATGTAAACGCAGCGGAATAGTAACGATAATTAGCCTAAACTAATTAACCTGCAAGGATTAAGGAATCCCAAGATAACAATTCAATGAATTCTACAAAGAAGACAAAGAACTTTGATGAACTTGCAATTGCAATTCAAGAGAAAATAATAGTAATCAACGTCCCTAAAACTAAAACTAGGGAGGAGTATTTATAGATCATACTCTCCTAAATCCTTAAGGAAACATAAAAGAAAATATAGAAAATCCTAAAAGAAAATACTCTCCTAAATCCTTAAGGAAACATAAAAGAAAATATAGAAAATCCTAAAAGAAAAAGGAAAACAAAATAACGAAAATCCTAAACCTTCTAAAATTAATCCTAACCTATATAGTAACCTAATAGGACTTAAAAACTAGTAAATCTTCTCAAAATCTATTCTAAAACTACCTATAATCAACCAATTAAAATTAAATCCGAAAATACAAATGAAATAATAAAAGATACAAAAATAATTAACATCCCCATTTACATCATTCACCACCACTTCAAAAGAACTCGTCCCCGAGTTCTCATCCGATGTTTGGAAGCTGCCATCCCATTTAAAAAGATACTTCGAATAAACTCGACTTCTTGGCATCGTAAGATATAGAAAAATATTTTCAAAATCAAATAATATACTTCCATTATCCGTTCCATATTCTTCATCAATTACCTCCACTTTCTCTTTTTCAATCCAAAGTAGCAGTCGCGTAAATAACCGGTTAATCCTCCTCCGGATGCTCTAGCACTAACGCGGACGCCCTCGAGTGTTAGTGCAGGCACGCTATTAGGCAGATTTTTCGCCAAATCTTTCAAATCATCATTAAAAATCTCCTGAATTACTTCATCCTTTGCACATAGATCCACCTCTTTAATGCCCAAATTCCCCTCTTCAACATGTTCTTCTTTGACCGTATCAACAATCGCTTCAGCAACAGTATCTTCTTGCGCATGAACTTCTTCAATAGACAACTCACCATTAAAGACAGGAATATCCGCCCTAATCTTGGGTCGTTGATCTTGAGGAGGCACTGCCCTGGCCTCACCTTCAACATTATCCGAATTATCCCCGCCTATCGGATCACCACGGTGGAGATTTTCCCCGCGAGGACTAGCCCGATTTCGTGGGTTGACATCACCACCACCACCTACACGCAATCCGACCAAAGCTGCCATGAGTTCCGTTTGCTGTCGATCTTGGGCTGCTCTGCGCTCTCTAGCCTCTTGATCCAAACGGTCCATACGTTCCCTAGTTGCTTGATCCTGACGCTCCATACGCTCCAAGATTGCGGTAATAATGGTTAGGTTGTCTCCGTTGTCTCCACCGGAATTGGCCATCGTCCAAGGATCTCGCCTTTTCGATACCAACCGATGTAAACGCAATGGAATAGTAACGATAATTAGCCTAAACTAATTAACCGCAAGGATTAAGGAATCCCAAGATAACAATTCAATGAATTCTACAAAGAAGACAAAGAACTTTGATGAACTTGCAATTGCAATTCAAGAGAAAATAATAGTAATCAACGTCCCTAAAACTAAAACTAGGGAGGAGTATTTATAGATCATACTCTCCTAAATCCTTAAGGAAACATAAAAGAAAATATAGAAAATCCTAAAAGAAAATACTCTCCTAAATCCTTAAGGAAACATAAAAGAAAATATAGAAAATCCTAAAAGAAAAAGGAAAACAAAATAACGAAAATCCTAAACCTTCTAAAATTAATCCTAACCTATATAGTAACCTAATAGGACTTAAAAACTAGTAAATCTTCTCAAAATCTATTCTAAAACTACCTATAATCAACCAATTAAAATTAAATCCGAAAATACAAATGAAATAATAAAAGATACAAAAATAATTAACATCCCCATTTACATCAAGAAGCGAGACCCTTGCTAAAATTGGGAGCTCGAACCGATATCCCCAAACTGTCCAACCATCTGAAACCCGGGCTGCGGCCCAAACTGACTTGCTGAATCCGGAGCATTGAACAGCGGATTGCCTCTCATATAAGCATTGAACTGTGAGCTACCACGATCTTGAGGCTGGGACTGAACCATGGCACGTGGGGAATAAGCGGATTGAGCAGCAGGAGGAAGACTAACTGCAGCAGAGATGACAGGCTCCATAACTTCTTCTAAAGTGCCATCCTCATGTCGCACCATCATGATGCCTTGCCTCTTTTTCTCCTCTACTAAACGAGAAAAGTACTCATCCTCTCGGGCCGAGCCCTTTCAGCTTCCCCTTGGATCCTCTCCATCTCAGCTTGCATCTCTTCCATCGTCCATTCTTGGTAAGTACGTAGGAGCAACAATACCGGAGGTGTTATCCGCACTAGACATCTTCTTGGTGAGCTTTGATGAACTGCTTGAAGCTTTGGGTACCTCTTCGGTTGACACTAAACGGCCGGAGGAATCGCGAAACCAACCCGTCTTGACTGCGATGATGTAGAGTGGAAATTGGGGTAAGGGAGAGGGTATAGGACGAAGGTAGGCAGACTCGTGCATAACATTTTGTTTAGGTTCAAGTAGAAAACGATGAATTATTAGTCCTAGAAAAGGTTGGAAAAGGGGGAAATCCTTCTTTTTCGCCAACTATCCTAGAGCTAGGGGAACCTAAAAGAACATTCCCTAAAACCGAGTCGAACGTATGTTAAAAATCGTGTCACAACATATCCTACACCTATACGAGATTAAAATGGATTTCGGAGAGAGGCCACCTTTCTGGGAAAAATCCGGCAGCATGCCGGGTTAATTTTGTGGAAAATCAAGAAAAATTTCGGCATGACCTCTCGTCGGTACACGTCGTCATTTCGTGAAGTCATGTCGGAAATCTGGCATGGCTCCGCGTGAAATCATGTCGAGATGGCGACATGTCCATTTTTGAAGTAACCTCGTCTAAGGTAGTATAGGTTTTGACAAATGATTTTGAGAATAAGTTTAACCCATTTTTAGAAAAATGTTCTTAAAAACCAACCATGGGTAAGGTCGAAAATAGTGTGATCCAGCCTAGGGGTGCATTCTAGGGTGAATGGGAGACTTTGGGCGCTCAAGCGATAGGCGTCGTACATCACCACACGCGATGCCCTCCATCATCCCCAATAGGGAGCTAGATCTAGTGAATGTAGTGTGCGGTTGACTATCTTCTTTTATTTTTAGAAAAAAGATTTTTATTAAGTCCATTTATTTTTCTTTTGAAAAAAGAATTTTAAAAAGAGTCCCAATGCCACAAGGATTCAAAAGATAACACAGTTCAAATAATATAATAATCCAATCACAAACAGCAGTTCAAAACGCATAAGGAGTGTGACTACTCATCAACCCCAAGTTCACGTGGACTCCTAGTAGTCCAAGAAGTCAATTAGAGAAGAAGTCCCTGTCCTGGCATACGTCGCCGCGCGGCGGAATGTGACTGCCAGCACTGTTTGGTCATATGTCGCCGCGCGGCGACATGAGTCTTCTGCCCAGATTTCCTGTGTTCATCATTCATTGCTCCTTCGATCCGGAAATCACCACCGCAGCCAGATTACAGTAGAACATAATGAATAAAAAACTGAACTAAACTAAAGAACAATATATACATATTCACATGAGAACGAATATGCGCAACATACTTTAAAGGATGGAACAAAATTTTTTGAAAACACGAGAGTTTGACCCACTTAGAAAATTAGTTTTTTGAAAACTTAATTTTGATGTCCCCAGCGGAGTCGCCACTGAATATACGCCCGCCCGCATGCGCCGCCGCATGGGAAGTTTGGAAATTCTATTTTTATTTTTATCATCGGACGAACATATATTAAACGGCTTTAAGAAAATCAAGAGTCGCCACTCCGTTTTTATGGAAAAACATCGAAAAAACCAAAATTTAGATTCAATGGGTTCGGGGGTCAGATTACGAATTGGGAAGAACATTAGTGTTCACCCGATTCGCCTCATTTAAGAGTCTCTCAATTTGTAAAAATTCATCCTTTACAAATAAACAATGCACAATCGGATCATGGAAATATGTACTCCCTCCGTCCCACGAAAAGCTTCACCTTTTACCCAAAAAGGCGTCCCATTAGAAGCTTCACCTTTCCTAAAATGGAAAAAAATATGGGTCCCACTTGTCAACCACACTCACTTTTTCCTCTCACATACTTAAATTGTGGGTCCACTTGTCATACCCACTAACTTTTCCCCCTCACATATTTAAATTGTGGGCCCCACTTGTCATACCCACTCACTTTTTTCCTCTCACAACCATTTTCCTACTCATCATCTTTCTTAATTGTTGTGCCAAGGAAAAATGGTGAACCATTTCGTGGGACGGAGGGAGTATATATTATTACGCTAAATAATCATCCTTACAGCATGCGATGCCATTAAAAAGGGGGCCGCGATCCCTTAACATTACATTGAATTAATGAAAAAGGTACAGATTTACAGAAGAAGGAAATAAAACTGAACTGGGCCAATCCCGCCGCGCGGCGACATCTGCCCTGTGGCATATCTCGCCGCGCGGCGACTATTGTCAGGGCAGAAACCCTTTACATCACATGCATACACAACTTAACAACGAAATCTTAAAGTCTGAGGTTCCACCTTAAAACCAATTGGTGATAAGGGGAGTAGCCCAGGATCTTTATATATTATAGGCAAGGTTTGTCAATTCCCAATGTGGGATAATATCTCTAACACGCCCCCTCACGTGTAGCGGGCTTTGCCAAAGCTTACAACGTGGACTTATCAACCGGGTGGCGCGGAGTAACATCGTGGGCCGTTGGGCCTGCACGAGTAAGAACCTGCTCTGATACCATCTTAAAGTCTGAGGTTCCACCTTAAAACCAATTGGTGATAAGGGGAGTAGCCCAGGATCTTTATATATTATAGGCAAGGTTTGTCAATTCCCAATGTGGGATAATATCTCTAACAATGTTGAAGTTGGGTAACTATGTCCGTTATGTTCGTTATCTCCGTTACCTCTTCCTCGTCTCCTAATCTCTAAGTCACAGAAGAATCCTTGCCTAATATTACTTCTTGCCTTATATTATTCATTGCTTAATATTAGGACATTATTTGAGATCATGTATATCACAATAGAAGATTGTATAGTAAGAGATCATGTATATCACAATAGAAGATCACGTCAATCACTAATGGGAGTTCCCTTATTTATTTAGACCTAGGACTCTCTTGTACCCCGTGTATATATATTGTTGATGTATCAATGAAAACTTAAGCTGCTGAGTTTTTTACATGGTATCAGAGTTGGTTACACTCAGCCAAAACATCAGAAAATTCATACACAATGACCACCGCTCCTGATGCTAGTGCGTCCAAAGTTACCACTGTGGATGTAATGTCACCATACTACATCCACGCGTCAGATAATCCCGGCCAAATCTTTGTCAGCGAGACCCTCCGCGATGGGAATTATGGCGACTGGAAGAACGAGATGGCCAACGCATTGTTCGCTAAGAACAAGATTGGGTTCGTCGATGGATCGATTGCGAAATCGGCAGAAACATCACCTAAATTGATGCTTTGGAAGCGCTGCAATGCTATGGTAAAAGGATGGCTTAACAGCGCTATGGACAAAGAGATAAGGAGCAGCGTGAAATATGCTGAGATGGCAAAGGAGATATGGGAGGACCTTGAAGAACGCCTTGGGAAGGAGAGTGCACCGCGAACTTATGATCTGAAGCGGGCGTTAACGCTCACCAGGCAGGAGGGACTCTCGGTCTCATCGTACTACACGAAGTTGAAGGGAATTTGGGATGAGATACAATCAATATCTCCATTACCAAAGTGTGAGTGTGGAAACTGCACATGTGATCTTTCAAAGAAACTGCAGACATTGAGCGAAAGGGAGAAGTTGTATGAGTTCCTTATGGGACTTGACGAATCGTTTGGGACAGTAAAGACCCAAATACTGAGTACGAAACCGGCAATAAATCTCGGCATGGCTTACCACTTAGTGGCTGAAGACGAAGCACAAAGGCACGTCTCAAGCAGCCGAAAACCCACTGTTGAAGCAGCTGCACTTCAAACCGCTATGCTACAGACCACGACTCCAAGACAAGCCGTGAACAATTACGAAAGGGGAGGCTACGACAGGAAATCAGGAAGGCGTGAAAGACCTAAATGCAGCCATTGTGAAAAGACTGGGCATACGAAAGAAAATTGCTACGAGTTGGTGGGATACCCTGCAGATTGGGGAAGAGCACCGCGGCCAAGTAATGATAGGAGAAACCAAAGACCAGGAGGAAACCAAAGACCAGGAGGACCTAGAGCAGCACAAGTGAGGGAGCCGGAGCAGATTGAGCAGAAGCATTTCTCGGAACAAAGCCCAATTGCAGGACTCAACTGTGAGCAGTACGCCAAATTCCTGGAGTTCTTTGGTGGTGAGAAGATAACTTCTAACGCTCCAACAAATTCCCCGAGTGTAAATATGGCGGGTAAGACAATGATAGAAAATTCTTGGATAATTGATTCTGGTGCCACGGAGCATATTACTTGTGATGCAGGAACACTTGAGAAGCAACGGATATACAAAAGTGGCATTCCTGTGCAAATACCAAATGGTGCTCACATACCAGTCCAAAGCGTTGGGGACACACGGTTACCAAATGGGTTTAACCTGAACCATGTTCTAAATATCCCCGACTTTAAATGCAATTTAATTTCTGTCAGTCGGATCACCAATGATTTGAATTGTGCACTTACCTTCTTCCCCGACTTTTGTGTGATACAGGACTTACCCTCGAGGAAACTGATTGGAGTGGGTAGGCAGCAAAATGGTCTATATCAACTGGAGCCGGCAAGAGAAGGAGGTATGGCCTTATCTGTCAACGTGGACTCACAAATATGGCACAAGCGGTTGGGACATGCTTCTAAGGCTAAGCTTCAGAGTATTCGCTTTTTTAATTTTCAGAATAATGTTGAACCTTGTGACTCGTGTTTAAGAGCCAAGCAAACTAGACTTCCTTTTCCGATAAGTTCTATTAAATCTCGTTCATGCTTTGATCTTTTACATTGTGATATTTGGGGTGGTTACAGAACTGCTTCCTTTTCTGGGGCACATTATTTTCTTACCATCGTCGATGATTATAGTAGAACTGTTTGGGTGTTTCTCATGAAAAATAAGTCAGAAGTTTCTCATTATTTGCCTATGTTTTGCAATATGGTTAAAACACAGTTTGGAAAACAAGTAAAGCGTATTAGGGCGGATAACGGAGAGGAGTTTCAATCTAACTACATGTTGGGGTATTATTTTAATCATGGCATGGAACTAGATACCTCTTGCACTGACACACCACAACAAAACGGGGTAGTCGAGCGAAAACACAGGCACTTACTAGAAATAGCTAGGGCACTTCGGTTTGAGGCCGGCTTGCCAATTGAGTTTTGGGGCGAATGTGTTCTAACCGCCACTTACATAATAAATAGACTTCCCTCACCGATCATTGGAGATAGGACGCCTTATGAGATTCTACTAAAGCGGAAGCCCACATATGAACACTTACGAGTCTTTGGATGTTTGGCATACGCAAAAGACAATAGGAAAGGAAAGGATAAATTTGGTGAAAGGGGGAGACGTTGCATTTTCGTGGGTTATCCAAGCTCACAAAAGGGGTACCGAATGTACGACATTGAGAGTGGGAAAATTTACACTAGTAGGGATGTCCAATTTTTTGAAACAAAATTTCCGTTTCGAAACAGTCAAGAACAAACGAATACCATTGTTAATATGAGAACAGTGGATTGGACATATGGATCAGATGATGATGAACAACCCACACTTCAGTCACCAACTAGGCCGAATGATCCAGAAAGCAATTCCACCTCTAATGCAGGACAGAATATGGATGCACAATTGGGCAACGAACTTATTGGGCCTTTAGCACAACCTAACGTTGAGAACGCAGTCAGAAGAAGCGGCAGACAACATCAAAAGCCCAGCCATTTTCAAGACTTCGAAGTAGACCTGCCACAATCAATTGACCATATGCTGCCCACTACCAATTCAGAGACCTCGACGGTACATCCTTTATCTCATTTTGTCTCCTATGCACAATTCTCTCATAATCATAAATGTTTCTTGGCGGCCATCACAACACATGATGAGCCTAAATATTTCCGTCAGGCAATCAAGCAACAAGCATGGTGTGAAGCAATGCAAAAGGAAATCACAGCCTTAGAGGCGAATGGAACATGGACTCTTGAAGACCTCCCTCCGGGCAAGCGAGCAATCGACTCCAAATGGGTATACAAGATAAAGTACAAACCAAATGGAGAGATCGAAAGGTATAAAGCCCGACTCGTGGCTAAGGGTTTCACACAAGTTGAGGGCATCGATTTTCATGAAACATTTGCACCGGTTGCCAAGCTTGTCACCGTTCGAACACTCCTTGCAGTGGCAGCCAAACGGAATTGGTCACTACACCAATTAGATGTGAACAATGCCTTTTTGCACGACAATCTAACGGAGGAAGTATATATGAAAATCCCACAGGGATTCTCACGTGAAGGAGAAACACGTGTATGCAAGCTTCACAAATCACTTTACGGCCTTCGTCAAGCTTCACGCAACTGGTACAAGAAATTCACTGAGGCACTGCTTGCTTACGGCTTCCGTCAGTCCCAATCCGACCATTCATTGTTTATATTTGACAAGGACACAACATACGTTGCAGCCTTAATATACGTTGACGATGTGATCCTTGCATGAAACAACAATGTCAAAATGAGCAAAGTCAAACTTTACCTCAATACTAAATTCATCATTAAGGACCTGGGCCTGCTGAAATATTTCTTGGGTGTCGAAGTCGCTAGAACATCAAGCGGCCTTGTTCTTAGTCAACGGAAATACACCCTTGACATATTGGCCGAGACTGGCATGCAAGGCTGTCGTCCCAGCAAGTTTCCTATTGAGCAAAACAAGAAATTTTCGTTGAATGATGAAACTCTTGAAGTTGATGCCGGACTGTATCGCCGTTTGGTTGGAAGGTTATTGTATCTCACAGTCACACGACCGGATATTACTTTTGCAGTTAATGTACTTAGCCAGTTTCTCAGTCACCCACGGCAGTCCCATCTTGATGCCATACATCGTGTACTCCGCTACCTGAAATCGTCACCAGGACAAGGGATATTTTTGCCCAATCACGGGAACCTTCAATTAGAAGCTTATTGCGACGCAGATTGGGGAGGTTGTCAAATGACCCATCGCTCAAGGTCTGGTTACTTTATCACTCTTGGTGGGGCTCCCATTTCGTGGCGCACAAAGAAGCAGTCAGTAGTGGCACGATCTTCCGCTGAAGCAGAATATAGAGCCATGGCCTCCACGGTTTGTGAAATTGTTTGGCTACGATGGCTACTCAACGATTTCCATGCCCCACAATCAGCTCCAACTGCTCTCTTCTGTGATAACCAAGCAGCCCGTCACATCGCTAACAACCCCGTATTTCATGAACGAACAAAACACATCGAGATGGATTGTTATTTTGTTCGGGAACGGGTCGAGCACAAGGACGTGACACCATGTGCCATCTCTACCACCAATCAAATTGCGGACATATTCACAAAGGCACTTGGGACGGATCAGTTTCATTTTCTCTTGGGCAAGTTAGGCGTTCGAGACCTTCACAGCCCAACTTGAGGGGGAATGTTGAAGTTGGGTAACTATGTCTGTTATGTTCGTTATCTCCGTTACCTCTTCCTCGTCTCCTAATCTCTAAGTCACAGAAGAATTCTTGCCTAATATTACTTCTTGCCTTATATTATTCATTGCTTAATATTAGGACATTATTTGAGATCATGTATATCACAATAGAAGATTGTATAGTAAGAGATCATGTATATCACAATAGAAGATCACGTCAATCACTAATGGGAGTTCCCTTATTTATTTAGACCTAGGACTCTCTTGTACCCCGTGTATATATATTGTTGATGTATCAATGAAAACTTAAGCTGCTGAGTTTTTTACAAAACTAGCATACGATAATGAGTTTAGATTATGTAAACGACCAGTATTAACAATTATAGCATACGATTGAGATTATATAAATAACATGCGGATTAAAGTATGATTAAAAACGAATAAATGATAAATCAATGAATTTTGAAAAGAGGAAAAGAAGGGATCAGATTTGTTACCCTTGTAGCCTTAATTCAATACTATATAAGTATTGAATCCTTCAGATCACGAACACGGTTCAAAAGAAATCTCAAACTTGATGTTCAAGATTGAAGGATTTAAACCCGAATGGATTGGAGATGTGGAAAAAGATGTTTTTGGAAGAGGTGGATGTCTCTGACTTCTTAAGAATCGTAAGAAAGTTTTGTGGTGGAAAAAGTGTATTAAAAATTTGGTCCCTTGGCTGCGAGGCAGAAGTGAGTATTTATAACCCTTCTAACCTGACCAATGTCGCCGCGCAGCGACATGTGACAAACCGCCTTGCATGGGCAAATGTCGCCGCGCGGCGACATGTGTCTCATGGCTATTTTTTGTGTAAAAACAGTGCACTTTATTTTATAAAAGATCGGGGCCCACGAGGTTTGTTCTCTGTGGATCCGTCTCGAGTCAGAATATTAATATTTCCGATACGTCTCTCGCGCACTTTTATTATTTAAAAGGCACAATCAGAGCGAGCACGGATTGGGGTACTCACACCCCCGAACCCACAATTTCCGGATTTCAAAGATCAAAAGGTTTTTCGACGTTTTTCAAAAAACTAAGTGGCGACTCTCAATCAACAAAAAAAGCAGCGTAGCTTCAGTGGCGACTCTGCTGGGGAAAACTAAAAAAAAATTATGTTTTTTTCTAAAAACTAATTTTTTCGAAGTGGGTCAAACTCTCATTTTTTCAAAGATTAATTTTGTCCTTTTTGTGCATGATCGATAATCTACATGTTCATGCATGACTTGCGTTATTTTTAGACTTTTATTTCTGTAATTAAGTCTCTTCTAGATTGTAAGTTTTCATCGAAGATTCAAAGCCACGGAGAAAGCCAGAACAGTAAACTGCAGAATTTCTGGGCAGTGGGCTGATCTCGCCACGCGGCGAGAATTGCCAAAACAGCCTGACAGGCAACTGTCACCGCGCGGCGAGATGTGTCACAGACAGGGACTCCTTTTCTCTTACACTTCTTGAGCAGCGGGGAGTCTAAATGGACTTGCCCTTTATCTTTTCTTGAACTGTTAATATGTTTAAACTGCTTAAACTGTTTTGAACTGTTATTCCTTGCAAATCCCCGTGGCATTGGGACTCTAATCTTTTCAAAACTCTTCTCAAAGAAAACAAGTAATAATTGGACTCTAATAAAAAATTCTTTTTTCAAAATCAAAAGAGCTGAACCTATAAACAATTTCCAGAATTTTACAGTAGCTAGAATACAGCAGAAACAGCATACGATTAACAATTAATCACAGATTTAGCAGGAAATTTAAAGGAGCTGAAACTGCTGTGACACGGCAAAGTTCGTCGCGCGACGAAAGTTTCCAAATGGCTAAGTCTGTCGCGTGACCAATATTGCCAGTTTGACTGCCCAGGCTAACTACGTCGCGCGACGTACGTTGCCAACCTGGCATATTTTCCAGATTCAAAACAGTATTCTGACAGCAACAATTAATTTAATAAAACAAAATTTTTACTAATTAATTAAGCAGGCAGATTACGAATTTTAGCAGATTGGCATATTGTTTCACATAAACAATTAATCTAACTCATACAAAGCATAGCAAGAACATTTATAAACAATTTATAAAGACTTTCTAGCATGCCAATTCGAATTTAACCATACGAACCAGGCTCTGATACCACTGTTGGGTTTTACGGGTCCATGCGCAGCGGAATTAAAGCATAAATAACATAAAACCCTTGAGCCCTTAGATCCGTTTTATACGATTAAATTGAATTATCCTATGAGATTAGAAGTACCAACCTTTAATGCTATCCAATCTTGAGCTATCGAACGGATATGAACGCGTTTTATCAAACGCGAATCTTCGATCTTCAAATTGGATCTTCGAATCTTCAAGTCTTCAAATCTCCGAATTTTGCTTTGATGACTTGAACTCTAGGCTTTGCTTGTTGTACAAACAAAGGCCCTCTTTTGGTGATCCACACAATTACGAATGAACGAGAACGTTTCTCGGATCGGGAACTGCTAGATTCCAAAACTAAAGAATTTATTGAGGAAAAAACTATATGTAGAATTTTATTGTAAAAATTCGGATTCCTTTTTAGGCTTGATCGCAGATAACATATATATACCCGAAGTATTTAATGTTCCAGTCCGAATCGAATTAGGACTGTCCACAATTTCTGCCCGCGGCAAAAGTGGTCGCGCGACGACATTTGCCATTTGGCAAGATGCGTCGCGCGACGCAAGTCTCCATATTCAGTTTTTCTCAAGTCTTTCTCTAGTTCAATCAAAACATTATAATTGTGTGTGACCCAATAGGATTGTATCATGTTGGCAATGAGTCCGATCACATCGACCCTCATAAGACATAAGCGGACTCTAGCAAGCCATTATGTCTACCCAAATGATACAACGCAAGAGTTCACATTTCCAATGATTTCACTTCCATTTCTCCCTTTGTCTCACGATGTTTATATTGAACACAAGTCATGGTCCACGTTACTTGTATACGTTCAATGCTTTCTCGATCTTGAGTATAATGATAGTCCAATCGTATTGGGGCGTGGCTACGCGCTTTCATCATTATCAATCATCGAGGGGCCCAAGCTGAACATCTCTCTTCTGAGGGACAAATTCCATCTTGACTTATCATCCTTCACACTATGATTCCGATCATGCCAAAAGTAGCCTTTATAAGTGTCGTGTTAAGACACCGTTTGACTAAAATCAAACATAACCTTCATCATATGTAAGGCCATGATAATCTCAGGTCTAGGGACTAAATGAAGTAACCATATGAGATTTACTTATAACATTACGACCATGTCATAAATCTCATGCGGGTCAAGTCCAGTACTTGTTCTCTAACAAGTACCCATAAATCTAATGTGCATCTCCATGCATATAATCATCATATGATTATCCATTAGCATTTATACTAGTTATTCTCATAATAACCAGGGACAGAGATTAAAACAATAAACATGCAAACATGTAATAATCTCAAGGTAAGGTATTTCTCACATATAATGTCAACGCTAAGGTCTATCAACTATAGGCCTAGGGCATAATCACTAACAGCTCCCACTTGCACTAGGCCTCATGTATCGTATACATACGGACCTTAACATGACCATCATGCTTAGCTTGCGGAAGAACTTTAGTTAATGGGTCTGCCACGTTTCCATTAGTGTCTACTCTGCATATCTTTACGTAGAATCAGTGATGGTACTTTGCTTGGAACTTTTCCAACAAATCGTACATCGGTTAATCATAAACACAAAATTCTGATTGCGATCTAGAATCATCTTTGTTGGTTTGGAAGATAGCATATTGTGTAAACCTTTTACAACAAGATCTTCTTCCATTCCTCCAAAGACCAAGAACACATCCTTAGTTCTTCATAAGTACTCAAGGATCGTCTTAAGTGTTATCCAATGGCTTTTATCAGAATCAGATTGGTACCTTCTCATCATGCTTGGAGCATATGAGACATCGGGTCTAGTAAATAACATAGCATTCATGATAGACCCAATTGCCGAAGCATATGGAATACCATTCTCTTTTGCTCATCATTAGTCTTGTTAAGACCTTTGAGTCTTGCTAAGAAATGCATCATGCAATTACTTTGACTTAAACCAATCATCCTCTTAGATCTATCTCTACAGATCTTAACGCCAAGGATGTAAGTTTACCCATATCTTTCATTTAGAAATACTTTCTTTACTAAGTCTAGACAGTCTTAAGTGTAGGAATGTCATTTCCAATGATCAAGACATTAATGACACACAAAAGGTACTTTGCTCCCACTGAATTTGTTGTATATACAAAAATTCATCTTCGTTCTTGATGAAATCAAAACCTTTTTGACCGATTCATCAAAACGTAGATTCCAATTCCTAGAAGCTTGCTTAAATCCATCTTATGGACTTTTGCTACTTGCACACTTTATTAGAAATCTTTGGATCGAAAAAACCTTCGGTTGTATAACATATACAAACTCAAGTAGTTTCCCTTTTAGGAAAGCCGTTTTGACATCCATTTTCCATATTTCATAGTCATACTATGCACCTATGGCAATTAGAAATCTAACAGGTCTAAGCTTTTGCGACAGGCGAAGAAGGATTCATCATAGTCATACTATGAATTTGCCTATATCCCTTTGCTACAAGCTTAGCCTTGTAAGTATGCACCTTCTCATCCATGTAGATCAATCGAGTTCAAAACTTGATTATCATCCATGGATTGGACTTTGGATTCCATGGTTCCTAACCATTTTTCCAAATCCAGAGCGGACATCGTCTCTTGCTAGGAAGTAGGTTCGCCATTCTCAATGACTTCCACTTCATTACTTTCCAAAATGAGAAACCCATATTTCTCAAGCTCGGATCGTAACCTATCGGATCGATGATGGACTTGTATATTTTGAACCGGTTCCACAACTACTTGTGAACTTGGTTTCGTCTCTACTATTGGCTCAATGTTATCTTCGGGTTCTTGAACTCTTTCAAGATTAATTTTACTCCCACTAGTTCCCTTTAGTGAGAAAGACTTTCTCAAGAAAGTAACTATTTCGAGCAACAAACACTTTGTTCTTGTGTGGTTGTAAAATTAATATCTTTTAGTTTCCTTAAGGATAACCAATAAAGATACACATTAGTCAGATTTTGGTTCTAGCTCATCGGAGACAAGTCTCTTCATATAAGCTTCGCAACTTCAAATCTTCATGAAAGACAACTTTGGTTTCTTTCCATCAGACTTTGGTTCTAGCTTATCGGAGACAAATCTCTTCATCCAAGCATTGCAACCACAAATCTTCATGAAAGACAACTTTAGTTTCTTTACACACCACATCTCATATGTGATTTAGGAGCCGATTTAGTAGGAACGCTCTTTAGTGTGAAAGCAACATTCTCTAATGCATGTCCCCAAAAGGGATATAACGGAAGATCAATCTTGACACATCATCTATTGAATCATGTGAAACAATTTCACAATTCTTTCGATGATTGTCAATCCTTGACACAAATTATTTTCCACTTCGATCGTATCGGAGTTTCTTCAAATAATTTTGCCAAAATAATTTTGCACTTCACTTTGAAATATTCTAAATATCTCAAACAATTCATCTTTCATTATCAACAAGACAGACACAGTCATATCTTTTGAAATAAAGTATGAATTAAGGAAGTACCGAAATACACACTTAGCAATGCCCCTTAATGGTCCTTTTACATCTCTATGTATTAAGTCCAAAAGGTTACTTGTCCTCTTACTATTCTTAGTAAATGATACTTTGGTCAATTCCAATAAATAAAATTTGTATACTCATATGATTCATAATCATGTGAGCCTAAAGTCCATCCCTTGGAGCTTTTAGTAATACTTATTTTATTTATATAACCAAAATAGCAATGCTACAAAGTCGTGATTTCCTTTTATATTATATATATCAATATTATTTTGGTTTTCATCTTATCAAGGATATAAAGTTCATTAAATTAATATGTAATACATTAAAACATATTATTTAATTAAATAGACAATTTCTTATTCATAATAAGAAAATTCTATTCTTTACTATCCAAATGGCAAACACAAATAATATCTCTACTCAAATTCAGAACTCAATAATTTGTTCGAAACAAATATTAGTCCTCTAGGTGAAGTAACTTCATAAGTCCCCGTGGTTAATGTAGTAACTTTTACTTCATTTCCACTTCACCACATTTAAGTAGTCTTTCTATTCTTTTTAGTCCATTCACATCAAATGTGGGATCCATATCCGGTATAATATACCTTGGAGCTAAAATAGAAAGAAATCAATCTATAACATAGATTCTTGAAGCGGTAGTCTCACTACCCTTCCTTTTAGTTCTTCCTTATAAGCTTTGTAACTTTGTTTCCATTAAACAATCTCATTGTAATGGTAACAAACTACAACCTTTTTGGGTTTTTGGGTTAAACCTCTTTTGGCAACATTTGCCTTAGGATTAGCAACCTTTGCCTTTCCATTATTTTGAAACTATTTCCCTTTGTTAACCATCAACATTTGATTGGTTCTTCCTTTTGACATTATTAGTTTCTGCAGTGTTCAACGTTTGAAGCAACTCAGAAGGATCTAATTCATGTCAGTAGCCAACTCTTGGCTAATCGGAAAACCAAGCCTCTCAAGATGTTCGATGTGGCCCTTCATCTTTAGATGATGACCAACGGCTTGTCCTTCACTCATCTCGCATGAATGTAGGGCCTTTACCGTGTTATACCTTTCTTGCCTTGCTTAAATTTTGGAACATTTCCATCAGTCGATTATTCAAATCAACTGTCCCCAAGGGCTCAAGATCCTTCAGAAGGTTCTTGCACATGACGGAGAGCATGAGGCAACCAATATCTGTAGCATAACGCTTATGCTTTAGATATGCGTTCCTCATTGCCCTAGTAGCATTGGCAATAGGTTCAGGCGAAAATAGGTTCCTCGAGAATGCACAGTTTGCCTTAGAACAATTTTATGGCTACGGATCCAATCCATATTGTTAGTACCATTCTCTTCATGTTTTTCTTTCTCAAGGATAGATCGCAGTAACAGAAATTAAGTTTAATGACATTCTATAAAGATAGGCATAAAATATGAACACATATAAGTAACACATAACATATGAGCAAATAATGTAGTATAATGCATTTACAATAAATGCTCCCACTAAATTATACACCTTTAAATAGCAAATAAGCACATAATATACATTTAGTGGGCTAAGATCCAACTTCAATTTTAATTTCAATTCTGCTTTGGCAGACTGATCAAAATTAAAAATGAAAAGGTAGAAACATCAATCATATCATATATGACTCTTAGAACTTTTATGAGATTTAAGACATCGTATGTCCAAGCATATTTAATCTCATCTTATGCCTTAGGTCCAAAATCGATTTAATCTCAATTCTGCTTTGGCAGACCGATCAAGATTAAGCCATTTTGACCCAATTAAGTTTAACCATTTTCAAACGTATGAGAACAACTGGAATGATGCACCCAGCTTTGGCATGACCCACATCATGAGTTTTCTCATCTTGCTTGCACAAGGAATAGAATCAAAGTACCTCGCTTTGGCGAGCCCACCCAAAACTATTCGTGTGGTCTCAAGTGTTCTAATCATGGGGTAGCATAAAACTTAAACATTTTAGTGAAGGTTAGAAGTAGATTATAAGCATATCAAAATGATGACTGTAAAGTACACCAGGTAAGTTCCCAGGAAACTGGTGAGTCACAAGGACTGCTTAAGTACCCAATCCTTAGACAGAACTCTCCTAGACATGTACAACTACAAAATCAGTTTGATTGCAACATAATGACTACTTGTAAATTGACTTGTTTCACAAACAGTCAAACACCAATTTGTTTCTCATAAACAATTAGAGTCCTTCTAATTTTGCGTAACTTGACTTGTTTCATAAACAATCAAATACCAAAATTTTATGCTTCTCTTAAACATACAAGGATTTAACAGTTCTATAATAACAAGAACATTTAATAGCATGCAACGCAACAATTAACAAGAAAACAGTTTTTTATTTAATTAAGCAAGCAAAGCTATTATACAATTCTAGCATGAACCTATAAACAATTTCCAGAATTTTACAGTAGCTAGAATACAGCAGAAACAGCATACGATTAACAATTAATCACAGATTTAGCAGGAAATTTAAAGGAGCTGAAACTGCTGTGACACGGCAAAGTTCGTCGCGCGACGAAAGTTTCCAAATGGCTAAGTCTGTCGCGTGACCAATATTGCCAGTTTGACTGCCCATGGCTAACTACGTCGCGCGACGTACGTTGCCAACCTGGCAGATTTTCCAGATTCAAAACAGTATTCTGACAGCAACAATTAATTTAATAAAACAAAATTTTTACTAATTAATTAAGCAGGCAGATTACGAATTTTAGCAGATTGGCATATTGTTTCACATAAACAATTAATCTAACTCATACAAAGCATAGCAAGAACATTTATAAACAATTTATAAAGACTTTCTAGCATGCCAATTCGAATTTAACCATACGAACCAGGCTCTGATACCACTGTTGGGTTTTACGGGTCCATGCGCAGCGGAATTAAAGCATAAATAACATAAAACCCTTGAGCCCTTGGATCCGTTCTATACGATTAAATTGAATTATCCTATGAGATTAGAAGTACCAACCTTTAATGCTATCCAATCTTGAGCTATCGAACGGATATGAACGCGTTTTATCAAACGCGAATCTTCGATCTTCAAATTGGATCTTCGAATCTTCAAGTCTTCAAGTCTTCAAATCTTCGAATTTGCTTTGATGACTTGAACTTTAGGCTTTGCTTGTTGTACAAACGAAGGCCCTCTTTTGGTGATCCACACAATTACGAATGAACGAGAACGTTTTTCGGATCGGGAACTGCTAGATTCCAAAACTAAATAATTTATTAAGGAAAAAACTATATGTAGAATTTTATTGTAAAAAATCGGATTCCTTTTAGGCTTGATCGCAGATAACATATATATACCCGAAGTATTTAATTTTCCAGTCCGAATCGAATTAGGACTGTCCACAATTTCTGCCCGCGGCAAAAGTGGTCGCGCGACGACATTTGCCATTTGGCAAGATGCGTCGCGCGACGCAAGTCTCCATATTCAGTTTTTCTCAAGTCTTTCTCTAGTTCAATCAAAACATTATAATTGTGTGTGACCCAATAGGATTGTATCATGTTGGCAATGAGTCCGATCACATCGACCCTCATAAGACATAAGCGGACTCTAGCAAGCCATTATGTCTACCCAAATGATACAACGCAAGAGTTCACATTTCCAATGATTTCACTTCCATTTCTCCCTTTGTCTCACGATGTTTATATTGAACACAAGTCATGGTCCACGTTACTTGTATACGTTATATGCTTTCTCGATCTTGAGTATAATGATAGTCCAATCGTATTGGGGCGTGGCCACGCGCTTTCATCATTATCACTCATCGAGGGGCCCAAGCTGAACATCTCTCTTCCGAGGGACAAATTCCATCTTGACTTATCATCCTTCACACTATGATTCCGATCATGCCAAAAGTAGCCTTTATAAGTGTCGTGTTAAGACACCGTTTGACTAAAATCAAACATAACCTTCATCATATGTAAGGCCATGATAATCTCAGGTCTAGGGACTAAATGAAGTAACCATATGAGATTTACTTATAACATTACGACCATGTCATAAATCTCATACGAGTCAAGTCCAGTACTTGTTCTCTAACAAGTACCCATAAATCTAATGTGCATCTCCATGCATATAATCATCATATGATTATCCATTAGCATTTATACTAGTTATTCTCATAATAACCAGGGACAGAGATTAAAACAATAAACATGCACACATGTAATAATCTCAAGGTAAGGTATTTCTCACATATAATGTCAACGCTAAGGTCTATCAACTATAGGCCTAGGGCATAATCACTAACAATAAGCGGACTCTAGCAAACCATTATGTCTACCCAATTAATATAACGTTTTAAGTTTACATTTTCGATGGTATACTTCCATTTCTCCCTTTGTCTCACGATGTTATATTGAACACAAGTCATGGTCAATGTCAACTTGTTCTTTATTCAATGCTTTCTCGATCTTGATGAGTATTTTGATAATCCAATCTATATTGGGGAGTGGCCACCCACTTTCATCAATATCACTCATCGAGGGGCCCAAGCAAAACATCTCTCTTTTGAGGGACAAATTCCGTCTCGACTTATCATCCTTTCCTACATAAATTCCATTGTGCCAAAAGTAGCCTTTATAATTATCCGATTAAGATAACGTTTGACTAAAATCAAACCCAATGTTCATTATGCGAAAGGTCATGATAATCTCAGGTCTAAGGAATAAATGAAGAAACCATATGTGATTTAATTATGACATCTTAGACCATGACATAAATCTCATATGGGTCAAGTCCAGTACACTTGTTCTCTAAGAAGTACCCATAAATATAATGTGCATCATATGCAAATAATCATCTTATGACTATCCATTATCATTTATACTAATTATTCACTTAATAATTAGGGACGGAGATTATTATAATAACAAATATGCAAAAGACATAATAATCAAATAATAACATTTCTCATATAATAAATAATAATGTCAACAACAAGGTCTATAAACTATAGGCCTAGGGCATAACTCCCACAGTCTCCCACTTGCACTAGGCCCAATCTCCCATGTATCGAATACCCATGGACCTAACATGACCATCGTGTTTAGCTTGTGGAAGAGCCTTAGTTAATGGGTCCGCCACATTGTCATCAGTGTCTACTCGGCATATCCTTAGTGTCTCCCTTTTCTCAATGGTCTCATCAATGAGATGAAAATGCCAAAATTTGTGTTTGAATCATTATTGTGAACTTGGTTTCTTTACTTGGAACTTTTCCAATAAATTATCACCATCACAATAAAGGTTCATAGTGATACTTGGAACTTTTTCCGAAATACATATGAACTTTTTGATCCAAATCACCTTCTTTGATGCATCAAATGCTACTAAGTATTCGGCTTTGGTTGTAGAATCTTTGGTAGTCTTTTGCTTGGAACTCTTCCAACAAATGGCACTATCATCAAGTCATAAAATAAAATCCTTCTGGCGATCTTTAAATTCTCTTTGTCGGTTCGGAAGCTAGCATCTGTGTAACTTCTTACAACAAGATCTTCTTCCATTCCTCCAAAGTCCAAGAATACATCCTTAGTTCTTCGTAAGTACTTTAGAATATTCTTGACTGCTATCCAATGGTTTTCACCGGGATCCGATTGGTACCTACTCGTCATGCTTAGAGCACACGAGACATCGAGTCTAGTACATAACATGGCATACATGATAGATCCAATTGCCGAGGCATATGGAATATCATTCATTCTCTTTCGCTCATCATTAGTCTTGGGACTTTGATTCTTGCTAAGAGTAATGCCATGCAACATTGGCAAGTTTCCTCTTTTAGAATTTTCTATTTGGAATCTTCTAAGGACTTTGTCAATGTAAGTACTTTGACTTAAACCAATCATCCTTTTACATCTATCTCTATAGATCTTGATACCAAGGATATATGCGGCTTTGCCCATATCTTTCATTGAGAAACACTCTCCTAACCAAGAATTGACATTCTCAAGTGTAGGAACTGTTGGGTTTCGAGGGTCCATGCGCAGCGGAATAATGCAAATAACTCGAATACCCAAAGCCCTAGAATCCGTTCTAGATGAATAATTAAGAAGTATGAATTAGGGTTACCAACCTTGAATGCCTTTGTCGTTGATATACGTAGTCTAACTCCAGATTGAAGAATTAGCAAGTCTTCAATATACGATCCTTGAATCACGAACAAATGATCTTGAGAAGCGAAGATCCTCTACGAGTATCCACGCGATGAACGAACCCTAGAACTCTTTCTAGGAGGATTGCTAGATCCCTTGATTGAAACCTTTTCAATCTATGATGAATTGTGGAATTGGTGTGATGATTTTCAATTCACAATTGAAAATCCTCTCTATTTTTGTCTTTCTCAAAGCTCAAAACGGAACTGGCTGCTAGGGTTGTATAAGGATACTATTTATACTCAATAAATATATGCCCTATTAAAACCCTTGGGAAAAAACGGTTTCAGCATCAGCGGACATGGGCGGTCGCCCATCAGGATATGGGCGGTCGCCCATGTGTCCAGAGCTTGAATCCTTCCTCCGAAACCCCATATGGGCGGTCGCTCATCAGGACATGGGCGGTCGCCCATGTGTCCAGAGTTTTAATCCCTTTATTCAAAACCATCGTGGGCGGTCGCCCATAAGGGCAAGGGCGGTCGCCCATAAGGGCAAGGGCGGTCGCCCATGTGGACAGTCTCTAATGCCCGGTTTTCAAATAACATGGGCGGTCGCCCATAGAACCTTGGGCGGTCGCCCAACACACCAGAAATCCATAATTCCATTTTTGACAATTCGTTCGATGCGTGTGACCCCATAGGACTATACTATGTTGGCAATGAGTCCGATCACATCGATCCTCATAAGACATGAGCGGACTTTAGCAAGCCATCATGCCTACCCAAATAGTATAATATTAAGTTCGATTTTTCCTACATAGAACATATCACAATCCCATTGTCACACGATGTTATATTGAACATGAGTCATGGTCCACGTCAACTCATATTGTTCAATGCTTTCTCGTTACCAAGTAAATTGATTAATCGAATGACATTAATCATATTAATTCATTCGGGCATGGCCATGTACTACATCAATCTTACTCACGAGTGGCCAAGCAAACATCTCTCTTTACGAGGGACAAGTTTCCATCTTGACTTATCATTCTTCCCAACAAGAATCATATCATGCCAATAATAGCCCTTATTGTTGTCCGGTTAAAGACAACGTTAAACTATATCAAACATGATATTCATCGAGTGGAAGACGATGATAATCTCGTGTCGAAAGGATATCAATGATATGACTATATGAGATTTATTTATGACATATGACCATGACATAAATCTCATAATGGGTCAAGTCCAAGACCTTGTTCTCTAACAAGTACCCATGAATCTAATGTGCATCTCCATGCATATAATCATCACATGATTATCCATTAGACTTCATACTAGTGCTTCATAAGTACTAGGGACACGATTATTATAACTAAACATGCAAACACATATAATAATCAAATAAACAATCTCATATATAAATGAACAATGACATTACATAAAGGTCTATCTCTATAGGCCTAGTGGCACTAACACCTACAGCCTCCCACTTGCACTAGGCCCAGTCACTCATGTATCTTATACCCATGGACCTAACATGACCATCATGTTTAGCTTGTGGCAAAGGCTTGGTGAGAGGGTCCGAAATATTGTCATCCGTTGGTACCTTGCATATCTTGACGTCCTCCCTTTCACAGATTTCTCGTATGAGGTGAAAGCGTCTCAAAATGTGTTTGGATCGCTGATGTGACCTTGGTTCTTTTGCTTGGGCAATAGCACCATTATTGTCACGTAACAGCTCTATCGGGTTAGTGATACTCGAAACGACTTCTAAGTCACTAACGAACTTCTTGATCCAAACCGCCTCCTTAGCCGCATCCGATGCTGCTATGTATTCGGCTTCTGTTGTAGAATCAGCAACAGTGCTTTGCTTGGAACTCTTCCAACAAACGGCACCTCCATTTAGCATAAAAACAAAACCAGATCAAGCGATCTAAAGTCATCTTTGTCGGTTTGGAAGCTTGCATCTGTGTAACCCTTTACAACCAGATCATCTTCCATTCCTCCAAATACCAAGAATACATCCTTAGTCCTTCTCAAGTACTTAAGGATATTCTTGACAGCTATCCAATGGTTCTCACCAGATCGATCGGTATCTACTCGTTGCGCTTAGAGCATATGAGACATCGGGTCTAGTACACAACATGGCATACATGATAGATCCAATTGCCGAAGCATATGGAATATCACTCATCCTCTTTCGCTCATCATTTGTCTTAGGACAATGAGTCTTGCTAAGAGTAATGCCATGTCCCATTGGCAAGTTCCTCTCTTAGAATTTTCCATGCGGAATCTTCTAAGGACCTTGTCAATATACGTACTTTGACTCAAACCAATCATCCTTCTTGATCTGTCTCTATAGATCTTGATACCAAGGATATAAGCCGCTTCACCCATATCTTTCATTGAAAAACATTTTCCTAACCAAGACTTAATGTCTCAAGTGCGGGAACATTGTTTCCAATGAGCAAGATGTCATCGACATATAGCACCGTAAATAGGACTATGCTCCCACTTATTTTCTTGTATACACAAGGCTCATCTTCGTTTTTGATGAAGCCAAACTCTTTGACTCGATTCATCAAAACGTAGATTCCAGCTCCGGAAGCTTGCTTCAATCCATAAATGGATCTCTGCAACTTACACACTTTGTTAGAATTCTTTGTATCGACAAATCCTTCAGGCTGTATCATGTATACATCCTCAAGTATGTTTCCGTTAAGAAACGCTGTTTTGACGTCCATTTGCCATATCTCATAGTCGTAATATGCGGCTATGGCAATTAAGATTCTAATAGACTTAAGCATTGCTACGGGCGAAAAGGTTACATCATAGTCAACGCCATGAACCCGCCTATACCCCTTAGCAACTAGCCTAGCCTTATAAGTATGTACCTTCCCATCCATGTCAGCTTTCTTTTTGAAAACCCACTAGCACCCTATGGTTTTTACACCTTCGGGTGGATCAATCAAGTTACAAACTTGATTATCGTACACGGATTTGATCTCGGATTCCATGGCTCCTAGCCACTTGTCCGAATCGAGTGGACATCGCCTCTTGATAGGAAGTAGGTTCATCATTCTCAATGATTTCTACTTCATTACTTTCCGTCATGAGAAATCCATATCTCTCAGGTTCGGATCGTATCCTATCCGATCCGCGAAGAACTTGTGTATCTTGAACCGGTTCCACAACAGCTTGTGAACTTGGTTCCGTCTCTACTATCGGTTCCTTGTCATTTTCGGGTTCTTGAATTTCTTCAAGATCAATTTTACTCCCACTAGTTTCTTTAGAGAGAAACTCTTTCTCTAGAAAGACACCATTTCGAGCAACAAACACTTTGTTCTCGGATTGGTTGTAAAATAGATATCCTTTCGTTTCCTTAGGATAACCAACGAAAATGCATTTATCAGATTTAGGTGCAAGTTTATGTTCAGAAACTAATTTCTTTACATAAGCCTCACAACCCCAAATCTTCATGAAAGATAAGCTAGGCTTTCTTCCATACCACATCTCATGTGGGGTTTTAGGAGCCGATTTAGTAGGGACCTTATTAAGCGTGAAAGCAGCTGTTTCCAGTGCATGTCCCCAAAAAGAAATAGGAAGGTTCACTTGACTCATCATCGATCGAACCATATCTAATAGAGTTCGATTTCTCCTCTCGGATACACCATTCCATTGTGGTGTTCCGGGTGGAGTAAGTTCTGAAACAATTCCACAACTTTTCAGATGATCGTCAAATTCTTGGCTTAAGTATTCACCACCTCGATCGGATCGAATGGTTTTAATAGTTTTGCCAAGTTGATTTTGTACCTCATTTTGGAATATTCTGAATATCTCAAATGCTTCACTTTTGTACTTCATCAGATAGACATAGCCATATCTGGAGAAGTCATCGCTGAAACGTTATGAAGTACCGAAATCCTCCCCTAGCAATGCTATTCATTGGTCCACACACATCAGTATGTATGAGAGCCAATAAATCACTAGCCCTTTCACTACTCTTAGTAAAAGGAGCTTTAGTCATCTTGCCCAATAAACAAGACTCGCAAACATCATATGATTCATAATCACATGAGTCTAAATATCCATCTTTATGGAGTTTAGATACGCGCTTCTCGTTTATGTGACCAAGACGGCAATGCCATTTGTATGTGTTGTTCACATCATTTGGTTTAGATTTCTTACTAACATGATAAACATTCTCAACATTATTTTCAACATCCAAGACATAAAGGCCATTAAAAGAATGAGCAACACAATAAAGCATGTCATTCAAATAAATTGAAAATTTCTTATTCGCAATAAGAAAATTGTAACCCTCATTGTCTAAACATGAAATAGAAATAATGTTTCGCTCAAATCCGGAACATAATAACAGCTTATTTAAAACTAAAATTAATCCGCTAGGTAAAGTGACTTCGTAAGTCCCTACGGCCAATGCAAAGAACTCTTGCTCCATTTCCAACCCGCAGATCTACTTCACCCTCTTTGAGCGACCTTCTATTCTTAAGTCCCCGCACATTTAGACAAATGTGAGATCCACATCCGGTATCTAATACCCAAGAACTAGAAGTAGAAAGTAGAACATCTATCATATAGATACTCAAGTCGTAGCAATCACATTGCCCTTCTTCTTCAGCCCTTCCCGATAAGCTTTGCAGCTACGCTTCCAATGCCCGCCATTGCAATGGTAGCATACCGCATCCTTTTGGGATTTGGGTTTAGGCTTCTCAAAGAACGGCAACCTTTGCCTCCGGTTTAGCAACTTTTGCTTTACCCTTGTTTTTGAACCCCTTTCCTTTATTCACCATCAACACTTGATTGGTTTTCTTGGTAATATTGTTCTCCGCATTCTTTAGCATCCCATGCAATTCAGACAGAGATTTATTCATCCCATTCATGTTATAATTCGTAACAAACCGATTATAACTTTCGTGGAGTGAATGCAATATCATATCCGTAGCGCCTCTAATCGGATAGGATACCCAAGCCTCTCAAGATGTTCGAGGTGACCCTTCATTTTCAACACATGAGGCCCAACAGTTGTCCTTCAATCATCTTGCATGAATGAAGAGCCTTCATAGTGTCAAACCTTTCCCGACGTGCTTGCAATCGGAACATTTCCTTTAAATGATTTCCCAAATCATAAGCTTCCATGTGTACAAGGTCCTTCGAAGGGCCTTACACATAAGAGCCAAGATCGTGCAACCAACATCTATAGAATCATCCACATGTTTCTTATGTTGGTCCCTTTCGCCTTTAGGTGCATTAGCAAGCGAGTTTCGGGTGGAATGGGTCCATCGAGAATGTACAACTTCCTTTCTTGTTTGAGAACAATTCTCAAACAATGGATCCAATCCACATAGTTGTTGCCATTCTCTTCTAACTTGTCCTTCTCAAGGACTCGATCGCAAGACAAATTCGATTAGTGTTAGCACCATTGATCTACAAAGATATGCAACAAGATATAAACATATATGAGCACCAATTTCATTTAAGAGATTAAATAATGTATTTCACAAATACTCCCACTAAATTATATAACCTTCATATACAAACATGCATAATATAATTTAATAGGCTAAGACCCAACTTTAATTTAATTTCAAGTCGGCTATGGCACGATCGCTCAAAATTAAACTAAAAAGGTAGATAACATTTATCAATCATATCAACATATGACTCTTAGATCTTTTATGAGATTATAGACATCATATGTCACATGTTTCAATCTCATCTTATGCTTTAGGCCCAAAACTGTTTTGATAGCCTTATTGAGTTCAACCATTTTAAACGTATAGCAATCACTATTTGCTCATCTTGATCATACAAAGATAGAATTAATGTACCTCGCTATGGCGAGCCTACATAAAACTACCCGTACTCACAAGTGTTTAAAGTGGGTAGCATAAACAAACTCAAAATTTCAAAGAAGGTTCAATTTTTCATGTTTATCAATTAACATGGAAAGGTTGATTCATGAAAAACTATATGAGCATAATTATGAACATGGAATGATACAACACAAATCACATTTGGTCCGCAATTACTAGTACGCGACCACGTGCTCCAAGGTTATCCCACACTTCCATCGAAGTGCCTGTGGGGAAGGTTTTGGTGTCCAACCCATATACCAAGTAATACTTCACAAATATCCTAGATTAATCACATTAATCATATAAATGAAATTGACATCCCATAACCTAGATTAATCATATTAATCACATATTTCAATTTCATAATCATGGTATATCACTATATACAATTACTTCACAAGCAATACTCATACAATTTCACATTCCAAATCATATTTATCATGAAAATTCATATAATCACATTACACAATAATCATGATTATCTAACTAAACATCATGAACGGGGCTCTGATACCACTGTTGGGTTTCGAGGGTCCATGCGCAGCGGAATAATGCAAATAACTCGAATACCCAAAGCCCTAGAATCCGTTCTAGATGAATAATTAAGAAGTATGAATTAGGGTTACCAACCTTGAATGCCTTTGTCGTTGATATACGTAGTCTAACTCCAGATTGAAGAATTAGCAAGTCTTCAATATACGATCCTTGAATCACGAACAAATGATCTTGAGAAGCGAAGATCCTCTACGAGTATCCACGCGATGAACGAACCCTAGAACTCTTTCTAGGAGGATTGCTAGATCCCTTGATTGAAACCTTTTCAATCTATGATGAATTGTGGAATTGGTGTGATGATTTTCAATTCACAATTGAAAATCCTCTCTATTTTTGTCTTTCTCAAAGCTCAAAACGGAACTGGCTGCTAGGGTTGTATAAGGATACTATTTATACTCAATAAATATATGCCCTATTAAAACCCTTGGGAAAAAAATGGTTTCAGCATCAGCGGACATGGGCGGTCGCCCATCAGGATATGGGCGGTCGCCCATGTGTCCAGAGCTTGAATCCTTCCTCCGAAACCCCATATGGGCGGTCGCTCATCAGGACATGGGCGGTCGCCCATGTGTCCAGAGTTTTAATCCCTTTATTCAAAACCATCGTGGGCGGTCGCCCATAAGGGCAAGGGCGGTCGCCCATGTGGACAGTCTCTAATGCCCGGTTTTTCAAATAACATGGGCGGTCGCCCATAGAACCTTGGGCGGTCGCCCAACACACCAGAAATCCATAATTCCATTTTTGACAATTCGTTCGATGCGTGTGACCCCATAGGACTATACTATGTTGGCAATGAGTCCGATCACATCGATCCTCATAAGACATGAGCGGACTCTAGCAAGCCATCATGCCTACCCAAATAGTATAATATTAAGTTCGATTTTTCCTACATAGAACATATCACAATCCCATTGTCACACGATGTTATATTGAACATGAGTCATGGTCCACGTCAACTCATATTGTTCAATGCTTTCTCATTACCAAGTAAATTGATTAATCGAATGACATTAATCATATTAATTCATTCGGGTATGGCCATGCACTACATCAATCTTACTCACGAGTGGCCAAGCAAACATCTCTCTTTACGAGGGACAAGTTTCCATCTTGACTTATCATTCTTCCCAACAAGAATCATATCATGCCAATAATAGCCCTTATTGTTGTCCGGTTAAAGACAACGTTAAACTATATCAAACATGATATTCATCGAGTGGAAGACGATGATAATCTCAGGTCAAAGGATATCAATGATATGACTATATGAGATTTATTTATGACATATGACCATGACATAAATCTCATAATGGGTCAAGTCCAGTACCTTGTTCTCTAACAAGTACCCATGAATCTAATGTGCATCTCCATGCATATAATCATCACATGATTATCCATTAGACTTCATACTAGTGCTTCATAAGTACTAGGGACACGATTATTATAACTAAACATGCAAACACATATAATAATCAAATAAACAATCTCATATATAAATGAACAATGACATTACATAAAGGTCTATCTCTATAGGCCTAGGGCACTAACACCTACAGGAACGTCGTTTCCAAATAACAAGATATCGCCAACCTACAATACTAGAAATATTGCTATGCTCCCACTGATTTTCTTATATACACAAGGTTCATCTTCGTTTTGAATAAAGCCAAACTTTTTGACCGCTTCATCAAAACGTAGATTCCAACTCCTAGAGGCTTGCTTTAGTCCATAAATGGACCTTTGCAATTTACACACTTTATTAGAATTTTCTGGACTGACAAATCCTTCAGGCTGTATCATGTATACATCCTCAAGTAGATTTCCATTTAGGAAAGCTGTTTTGACATCCATTTGCCATATCTCATAGTCGTAATATTCGGCTATGACAATTAAAATTCTAATAGACTTAATCATAGCTACAGGCGAAAAGGTTTCATCATAGTCTATCCCATGAATCTGCCTATATCCCTTAGCTACAAGCCTAGCCTTGTGAGTGTATACCTTCCTATCCATGTCGGTCTTCTTTTTGAAGACTGTACGTATCCCGTCCTAAATTGCGGATAACAATTTGGAGTTTTGAAAATTAGATTTAATGGAAAAGATCGGAAGAATACGTTTTGGCGGATTAGAAAAGATTTAAGAGTCGCCACTCCATTTTAAGGAAAACGTTGAGAAACCATAAGAATCAGATTAGTGGGTTCGTGAGTCAAGTTACGAATTGGGAAGAATATTAAGGTTCACCCAAATCGCCTCCGAAGAGTCTCTCTTTAATAAAAATAATGTCCTTTAAAAGTGTGTGCAAAACAATCATCAAAACATGTTAAATTTGTGTATTGCATTAATAAAATAAATGTCTTTACATAGTGCGATGCCTATTAAAAGGGGGCCGTATCCCTGTTACAAGGTTTGAAATGGAAAAAAATTGTCTGAAACGGAAACAAAGAACTAAAACAGAAGAAAGAAGACAGAAAAGAAGGGTTTCTGTCTGTGGCACAAGTCGTCGCGCGACGGAACTTGCCACGGGCAAGTTTCGCCGCGCGGCGAATGTTGCCACGGACAGAAACTTCAGGCAGTCGACTTTGCAGATTCAGGCAGAAGTATTTAAACAATATTAATAGTTAAAACAAACAATATTAATAGTTAAAACATGCATACAGAACGTAGAGGATCAATGGAACGAGAGTTCAGAGCATGATAAACATGATTATGAGGTTTTAAACCATGAAGAACGGATTAAAAAAAAAGGATAATTGAATAACGAGTTTTGAAAACGTTTTATATTAATATCAAGAAATCATAAAGAATATGTTTAAGATGTCATACCCTTGAAGCCAAGATTCGATACTATTGAATATTGAATCCTTCAAACATGATCGGATCGAGAATGGATGGTGAACAATCGATCTTTTGGTTTTAACCTTCAAGATTAGTTTATTAAGATTTATGTGACAGCTAGGGTGTTGGGAGGGGGTGCGTGTGTGTGTGGTGTGATGTCTCTGACCAGAGAGTACACAAAAGTCGTGAGTTTGTGTGCAAAAGTCGAGAGGAGAGGTAAGCCAGAGGTCCTGGCTGCGAGGCAGTAAGTGAGTATTTATAACCTTCTATCCTGGCTAATGTCGCCGCGCGGCGAGATCTGCCACAGGGCAAGACTCGTCGCGCGACGAGTGTTGTCACCAGGGCAGCCTTTTTGTTTTTAGTGCAAAAAAGTGATTTTGTAAATAAAGTCCGGGTCCACGAGGTTTAGTGCTCTGTGGATCCATCCTTGGTCAGAATTTCAGTATTTCTGAGACTTCTCTCGTGCACTTCTATTAGTTAAAAGGCACAGTCAGAGCGAGCACGGATTGGGGTACTCAAAGTAGCCCCCCGGCAACGTCACTTATGGTAAGAAGTGGGGTTGTCGGATAAAAATGAGAATCCCAAGCCTAGCGAGCGACAGGTGGGAGACAAGACCTAAACGGTCAAACGGCTGGACCTTATTGAGAAAGGATTCCTACGTATCCCGCATGGAAATCAAGCCAAATCGTAGTTCGGAACCCTCGCAGGGGAGAAAAGAAGCGGGAGTTGATCAACCCAAAACCAGTTATGCAGGGGAAACAAGGGATAATAGAAACATACCCAAAATCTAAAACATAAGGGCGTTTGTACCCAAACGAGAATGACTGTTCAAGGGGAGTCACCCCGAACGACTGACGACATAACGGGAGTCACCCGGGAAAGAGACTGACGATATAACGGGAGTCACCCAAACAGAGACTGACGACATAACGGGAGTCACCCAAACAGGGACTGGCGACATAACGGGAGTCTGATACAGGAGCGAGAGCGACCGCGCTCATGGGGGAGAGCGGCCGCGCTCAAGACAGTGACAACCAGGCAGCAGTTTCGGCCAAGATGCGCGACCGCGCTCGGAGGGAGGGCGACCGCGCTGAAGACGAGGAAGAACTGGCGTGAGTCTCGGCCAAGGTGCGCGACCGCGCTGGGCCTAAGGGCGGCCGCGCTCGTGACGGATTTTTGAAGACTGATTTCGTTTTAATTACGGAAAATTCATTAGTTTTGGTATTTTATTGTTTTTGGGAACTCTTTTATTTGCTGCCTAGGTAGGAGTATAAATACTTAGTCTTTTTATTTTGGTAAACAACTTATTCATTATTGATTTTCAATTCAAAGAGATCTCTCTTTAATTTTCCGTGGATTCAGTTTGTGTTCTTGAGGATTCATTGCTTGTGAATTCTTGTGTTTAGTGCGCTAAACACGAATCGTATTGCTTCCGCCGCGTCGCTTGGTATCGCAGCAGGCCATATCCTGTCTTTTCACCATGCGAGGGATTATGGGAGATCGTGCTACCAAGGCCGATATTGAGGGAATTACTAACGCCATCGGCTGCGTTGACGACACGCATCGCCGCGTTGGTTCTTTGCTCAACGGATCGAACCGATAATCGAGACCGTAGGGGTGAAGGAGACGAGGAAGAACTCGTTCGACGTCCTCGGAGGGCTGAAAATCGGGAAGAAGATGGGTCCAGTTCGGAGGAAGAAGTCGTGGAGGATGATGGAGAACAAGGTAACAATCAAAATCGCCATGATTATAGAATTAAGGCCGAAATCCCTTATTTTTATGGAACTATGGGTATAGAGGATTTTCTAGGCGCGGACTAATGTCGATCGCTTCTTTGAGGTCATGGAAGTACCGCTAATAAACGAGTAAAGATGGTAGCGATTCGTTTGAAGAGTGCTAGCTGCGGTTGGTGGGATAAACCGGTAGTACAAATGACGACGACAAGGGAAGGAGCCGGTTAGGACTTGGAGGCGGATGAAGCGGTTGATCTCGGAAGGTTTTTGCCGCAGATTATGAGCAAATTTTATATAAGTTATACCTCAATTGTGTACAAGGCAAGAGGACGGTTGATGAGTATACTGCGAGTTTCGGAGGTACACTGCAAGGGTGGAGATTGACGAGTCTGAGGAGCAGAAGGTTGCACGCTACATCAATGGTCTGAAGGGCTCAATACAAGACAAGATGGGTTTGCATCAAGTATGGAATTTGACAGATGCTTCTACTCTGGCCTTGAAAGCGGAGCTTATGGAGAAGTCGAGTACAAGGGTCTTTAATGCTCCTTTTCGCAAATGGAGTCCGCAAGGTGGTGCTGATGAAGGGAGTAACAAGGAGAAGGGGGCGACTAGTAGCTCAAGCAGTGGAACAAAGGCAAGAAGAAGCAACCCGACCGGGGGCAAGGCGCCGGTGCAGAAAATAGCAAATCCGTATGCCAAACCGACGGGAGATAAGTGTTTTCGCTGTCAAGGGTATGGGCATAGGTCCAACGTTTGTCCCAGTAGGAAGACTGCTGCATTCTTAGAGGAGGAAGATGAAGTAGAGGAGGAGGATGATGAGTATGCCGGAGCCGAGTTCGCAGAGGAGGAAGCCGGAGAACATGTGGGTTTTGTTCTTCAACAGATGTTGCTATCTTCCAAGGACGAGGGGCGGAGGAAGAATCTTTTTCGTGCACACTGTTCCATTGCTAACAAGGTATGCAATTTAATTGTTGATAATGGTTGCACGAAAATTTAGTTTCGCGGTAAATTAGTTGATTTCCTTGGGTTGAAAACTCGATCCACATGAGAAACCCTATGGTTTGGGGTGGGTGAATATGGGTTCGAGAACTTAGAGTGTCACGTACTTGTACGGTTCCCATTTCTATCGGGAAACACTATAAGGAGGAAGTTGTCTGTGATGTGCTGAATATGGATGTATGTCATGTATTATTGGGTCGTCCATGGCAATACGATCATGATATTACCTATAGGGGTAAGGATAATGTGGTGTTGTTCAACTGGAACAAGCACAAGATTGCTATAGCTCCTGTTTCGCGGTTTGAAAAGCCAGTTGAGAAGGATAAGCCGGTGTTGATGCTTATTCAGAATGAGAAGGATCTTGCCGCAGCTATTGAGGAGTCGGAGTATTTTTGCCCTATAGTCATTAAGGGGTTGTTGGGTTCTGTCAGTGTGGAGATTGGGTTGCCAAGGGACATTGAAGAACTACTTGCAGATTTTCAGGAGTTGCTATCCGAAGACTTGCCAAATGATCTACCACCTATGAGGGACATTCAGCATCAGATTGACTTGATTCCGGGAGCTAGCTTGCCAAACCTTCCACATTATCGCATGAGTCCTAAGGAGAATGAGATACTTCGAGAGCAGATTGAGGATTTGCTGCGAAAGGGGTTTATTAGGGAGAGCATGAGTCCGTGTGCAGTGCCGGTTTTGCTTGTGCCAAAGAAGGGTAATCAGTGGCGTATGTGTGTGGACAGCCGGGCCATCAACAAAATTACCATCAAGTATCGATTTCCTATTCCCCGTTTGGAAGACATGCTTGATGAGTTATCCGGTTCGAAGGTGTTCACGAAACTGGATTTGCGCAGCGGGTACCATCAGATTCGGATTAGGCCAGGAGATGAGTGGAAAACAGCCTTCAAGAGCAAGGATGGCCTTTATGAGTGGCTTGTCATGCCATTCGGACTCTCGAATGCCCCTAGCACTTTCATGCGGTTGATGAATCAGGTATTCCGACCTTTTATTGGTTCTTTTGTTGTCGTTTATTTCGATGATATCCTGATTTATAGTAGAGATAGAACTGCACATCTCGATCATCTTAGGCAAGTATTGCAAGTCCTAAAAGATAATCAGCTCTACATCAATCTTAAGAAGTGTATTTTCTGCACCAACAAGTTACTTTTTCTGGGTTTTGTGGTTGGTGAAGATGGTATTCAGGTGGATGAGGAGAAGGTGAGGGCCATTAGAGATTGGCCAGCCCCAACTTCTGTCACTGAGGTGCGTAGCTTTCATGGCTTAGCTACTTTCTATAGGAGGTTTGTTCGGAATTTCAGTACCATCACTGCTCCTATTACTGAGTGTTTGAAGAAGGGTAAGTTTCATTGGGGTTTTGAGCAAGAACAGAGTTTTGCCCTCATCAAGGAAAAACTTTGTACTGCACCAGTTCTTGCCCTACCCGACTTTGATAAAATATTTCAGGTGGAATGTGATGCTAGTGGTGTAGGGATTGGAGCTGTTCTATCACAAGAGAAACGACCGGTGGCTTTCTTTAGTGAGAAGTTAAGTGAGGCGCGTCAGAAGTGGAGTACTTATGATCAGGAATTCTATGCTGTTTTTCGGGCTCTGCGACAGTGGGAGCATTATCTTGTTCAGAAGGAGTTTATTTTATTTTTTGATCATCTTGCCCTCAAGTTCTTGCACGACGAGAAGGTGATAAACAAGATGCATGCTCGATGGGTTAGTTATCTACAGAAGTTCCCTTTCATTATTCAACATAAGTCAGGGTTCGAACAAAGTGGCGGACGCTGAGTAGGAGGGCTTCCTTATTACTTACATTGTCTCGGGAAGTCGTCGGGTTTGAGTTGCTTTGAAGGAGTTGTATGGAGAGGATGCGATTTCAAAGAATTATGGTTCAAGTGTGTGGACAAGCACCCGAGTGCGAGATTTTCATGTCCGTGATGGTTTTACGTTCAAAGGGGATCGATTGTGCATTCCTGTCTCGTCATTGCGTGAGAAGTTGATCCCGGACTTGCATGGAGGAGGCCTTAGTGGGCACTTGGGGCGTGACAAGACAATCGCTAGCTTGGAGGAGCGTTATTTCGGCCTCAACTGCGGAAGGATGCGGGTGCTATCGTCGGTGCATTGTTATGTTTGTCGGGTATCTAAAGGTCAATCTCAAAATCTTGGTCTTTATTTGCCTTTGCCTATTCCGATGATATATGGCTCGATTTATCCATGGATTTTTGTGTTGGGTTTACCTCGTACTCAACGAGGTGTGGATTGTTTTCGTGGTAGTGGATCGATTTTCCAAAATGTCTCATTTTATTGCTTGCAAGAAGACCTCGGATGCCTCTAATATTGCAAAGTTTGTTCTTTCGAGAGGTGGTACGTCTTCATGGTGTTCCTAAGTCCATTACTTGAGATAGGGACACTAAGTTTTTGAGCCACTTTTGGGTTACATTATGGCGTATGTTCGGTGCTGCGTTGAATCGGAGTTCTACGGCTCATCCACGAGACGGACGGATAGACGAGAGGTTACTAACGGGACATTGGGAAACATGATCGAAGTGTTTGTGGGGACAAGCCGAAGCGGTGGGATTTGGCATTACCGCGAGGTGGAGTTTGCTTACAACGGTGCGGTCCATTCGGCTACGGGTAAATCACCATTTTACGTAGTCTACTCATCGACGCCAAGGCATGTTGTAGATTTGGTACCGTTACCAAGGAGTCGTGGTGTGAGCCAAGCGGTGAAAATATGGCCAATGAAGTATGTCTTTGTCAAAGAAGAGGTTCGGGCCAAGTTGGAGGCAACGGGATTGAAGAATAAAACTGCTGCGTACAAGAAGAAACGGGTCAAAGTTTTCAAGGTTGGGGATGATGTTATGGTTTTCCTTCGACGACGAACGTTTTCCCCGTTGGCACGTACAAGAAATTGCAACCTCGCAGTATGGGCCCTTCAAGGTGACTCGGAAGATCAATGACAATGCATATGTGGTGGCTCTTCACGATAACTTGAACATCTCGAATACTTTCAACGTGGCGGACATGTATGAGTATCACGCGGATGGAGTTCTTTATCTGATGAGAACTCGGAGTCGAGTTCTTTAGAGGTGGAGGAGACGATACGGGAGCGAGAGCGGCTGCGCTCATGGGAGAGCGGCCGCGCTCAAGACAGTGACAACCGGGCGACGGTTTCGGCAAGATGCGCGACCGCGCTCGGAGGGAGGGCGACCGCGGCGAAGACGAGGAAGAAGCTGGCGTGAGTCTCGGCCAAGGTGCGCGACCGCGGCTGGGCTAGGCGGCCGCGCTCGTGACGGAGTTTTGAAGACTGATTTCGTTTTAATTACGGAAAATTCATTAGTTTTGGTATTTTATTGTTTTTGGGAACTCTTTTATTTGCTGCCTAGGTAGGAGTATAAATACTTAGTCTTTTTATTTTGGTAAACAACTTATTCATTATTGATTTTCAATTCAAAGAGATCTCTCTTTAATTTTCTGGTGGATTCCAGATTTGTGTTCTTGAGGATTCATTGCTTGTGAATTCTTGTGTTTAGTGCGCTAAACACGAATCGTATTGCTTCCGCGCTGCGTCAGAGTCACTCGACATTGACTACATAACGGAGTCACCCGACATTGACTGCATAACGGAGTCACCCGACATTGACTGCATAACGGAGTCACCCGACATTGACTACATAACGGAGTCACCCGACATTGACTACATAACAGGGTCACCCGACATTGACTACATAACGGAGTCACCCGACATTGACTACATAACGGAGTCACCCGACAGAAAGATAATTTTTGGTTTTTTGAAATATCTTAAATAAAATTGAGTTTTGTGAGAATGATAAAATGTGGGTGTCAATTGAAAAACTTTTGGAGGTCCCATACCTAAGTTGTGCTTACCTGCAGGTATTTGGACGTTCGAGATTGCAAGAAAACTTGTCTGAGCTTTGACTGGTGCGATAGCCTTGGCACGACAGCTGAGCAAGAATTTGGGGAAAGGAAGTGCCATTCCTACAGACCTGTGGATGTGTCTTCTCTTGATATCCCTAATTCAGAAGGGACCAAGAGTAGCGGGTCGAAGTTCTTGATCAAAGAATGCAAATGCTTGTGATGTAGGAAACGTAGGTTATGAGATGGAACCGAACAAGAAATTAACAAGATTCGTTAACAAAGAAGGCCTAGCCGTTCTTGTCCTTTAATTCAATTCATAAATCCAAAAACTAGGTTATTCAACAACTAAACTACGTTTAAATACTCTAAGCAACCCTAAAAACGAATTGACAAAAGAAAGACCAAATTAACCCTATTAAAAGTTCAAACGCCAATAATAAAACGAAAGTAAGGAAAGTGGGACGACGTTGAGGCGCACGCCTCGCCAAGGCTGGAGCGCCCGCCTCAGGAACAGCTTCTTCATGGCCTGGTCGAACGGGCTTGAGGCGCCCACATGGTAATGCCTGAGGCGGCCGCATCAACGTCCGAGAGTTGCCCCTTATTCTTCCCTGTTGAGGCGCACGCTTGGATGATCATGGGGCGGCCGCCTGGAGTCTTATTCCTTTCTGCGACTGTATCAGCTTGCGAGCCCCTTAATGATGACGGTGATTCCTGCTTCTTGTATGTGGGCAGATGGATCTCTTCTACCAGTAGGCTTTGGACGTGGAGGCTTCCAGCAAGGAGCAGCAGGACAAGGACAGTGATGAGTAGCCTCCTGTTTTAGATCCAATTTATCTGTATTTGTACCCCTTGGCATCGGGAATAGTTGGAGAATATGGTGAAGCGACATGGATCGGACCGAGTGAAACGGATCTAGACCGATGGAGCGGACCGAGTTTGCAAGAAAATACTTGTTTCCTAATATTAGCTTCGTATTTTAGGAAGACTCCTTAATTAAGTAGGAAAGTAGAATACATAGCTAAAATAGAATCCTAGTCAAAGAAGGATTATTATGTATATATAGGATTGTATCTCCTATTAGAATTAGGACTCTAAAAGTAGTATAAATAGGTGTTTAGGACAATTGTAAAAGATGAGAGTGAAATAATATAGAAATTATAATCCTACTCCTCTCCACATTTTAACATGGTATCAGAGCCTAGATCCAAAATCTAGGTTTCTTTTTTTTTTTTCAATGAAGAAAGTCAACAAGATCAGTCAAATTGTTCACCTCAAGCAAGTCATGCAACGCTGGAAAACCATGAGTATCCCCAAAACTTTCGACTCCGGCAGCCGTTTAAGGAAGCCGACCTCGCAAGGAAAAGCCAAGCCGGCGCTGGTTTCGACACTTTTTCTCCATTCATGATCAAACCACTAAACCCCTTGTCCTTTATTCTTCTTCTCCTCTTTTTTTTTTATCCTAAATTCTTAAAGGTAATTCTTTCTCTTAACTCTCTTCTTCTTCCAATTCTAATACTTCTCTCAAATTATTTTCTTAAATTATTTTTCTCAAAATGACTCTCTTTCTCAATTTGGTCATCTCTATGAGGGGGAGAATTGTGACATGGTGAACTTATCTTTAATGTCTCCTCCATGATTACCCAATTCGCTTCCGCAACGAATTCCTAAAACCTAGGGTTCCGATTTTTGCTTTATCCCTTTGATTATACCAACTTCACTATCCCTTGAAAAAATAAAAATTAAAAAAAAAATAAAATTGAGTGTCGTTCACTATAAAAACATTGATTGAGTGTCGTTCACTATAAAAACGATAATCGAGTGTCGTCCACTATAAAAACGATAATCGAGTGTCGTCCACTATAAAAACGATAATCGAGTGTCGTTCACTATAAAAACGATGATTGAGTGTCGTCCACTATAAAAACGATGATTGAGTGTCGTTCACTATAAAAACGATAATCGAGTGTCGTCCACTATAAAAACGATAATCGAGTGTCGTCCACTATAAAAACGATGATTGAGTGTCGTTCACTATAAAAACGATAATCGAGTGTCGTCCACTATAAAAACGATAATTGAGTGTCGTTCACTATAAAAACGATGATTGAGTGTCGTTCACTATAAAAACGATGATCGAGTGTCGTTCACTCTAAAAACGGAGATTGAAGAAAAAGAAGATATGTGCGAGCACAAATTGTGCACATAATTGAAGAAAGAAGACCTGATGTGGATGACTCTTCAGATATTGGAACAAATTTTTGTTGTTGTTGAAAAAAAAAAAAAAAAGACGAACCCAAGGTTGCTTGAACTGCAACACGAAAAAGGAAGAACTTGACGTAGATGTTGCATGTCGAAGTGAAAGAATTTTTTTTTTTTTAAAAAACGTTTTAATTTTTATTTGGCAAGTTGGGTATCTACGTTGTAGATCCTCCAACTTGAGGGGGGGAGTTGGAGAATATGGTGAAGCGACATGGATCGGACCGAGTGAAACGGATCTAGACCGATGGAGCGGACCGAGTTTGCAAGAAAATACTTGTTTCCTAATGTTAGCTTCGTATTTTAGGAAGACTCCTTAATTAAGTAGGAAAGTAGAATACATAGCTAAAATAGAATCCTAGTCAAAGAAGGATTATTATGTATATATAGGATTGTATCTCCTATTAGAATTAGGACTCTAAAAGTAGTATAAATAGGTGTTTAGGACAATTGTAAAAGATGAGAGTGAAATAATATAGAAATTATAATCCTACTCCTCTCCACATTTTAACAGGAATACTTGATTTTTTGTTCTTTTCTTTGCATTTGCAGATTTTGGATAATTGGACTTGTTTTGTCATTTATTTATGCATTTTGGTATTTTGTGCACGAGCCTGTCTTTTGGGCTAGAAAGCTTGATGAGCTACAGATTCTTTGTGACTAATAAAGTGCGAGATTGTATTTGGGATGCATGAGTAGTGTAAGCGTTTTGGAATGTAATTTTGTGAAAATGGGACTCGGGGACCCTCTCCCTTGTGTTCGGACAGGAAATATGTCTTGGATGTATGACGAGGATATGTGAATGTATAGTGATGTGCTTTTGCAAGTCAAGACGGGCGTTTGCAAGTCAAGACGGGCGTGAGAATAGCCTGGACGGTTGATGTCTGTAGCAGTATGCTTGGGCAGCCCCTTATCCTTCCGTAGAGAGCAGTAATCCAGAATGAGAATCTCGCGGCCCGATGTCAGCATTGGGTCTATAGTTCTTGTCTCCAAGAGAATTGTGAAATGACATATGTTGATATAAAGTAAAAAATAATATTTTTTAACCTAAAAAAAATTATTAATTATTTCAAAAAATATTATTTATTTAAGAATTAAGATAATGTTAATTATTTTGGAAAAATAAATAAATTTTTACACTATATTTAAAACTTTGCATTTGACTCCTTAAAAACTAATAACCATTGCAAACTAGTCCCATTCTGTTAACTTTTCTAACGTTCGTTAGTGCTGGGGTGCAAAGTGGGACGATTTGAAAGTTTATATAGACTGACTTTTCAAACGGGGGTGCAAAGTGGGAGTCAGTGGATACTTTGGGGGTAAAATGTATTTTGGCCAAAAGAATTCAAACACGGAGAATATGCATATATGCTCTTTTAAAAGCTGAAATTGTCACTGGCCTGAATATCAGTGTTATCCCAAGTGTTGACCACACTAACTATAACACTGATGAGAACACACACAAAAACTGAGATAAAATAATTTTAAAATGAGTTTTGCAGCGGAAATTAAGAACATAAGAAAATATTTTCTCAAGTTATATAATATATAACTTGAGTGTGCCCTTAGGCGAAGACTTTCTATAATTGAGTTACAAAAGTTGAAAGTTTATGATGTAAGCTGTTTTACTTTATGATGTAAGCTGTCTTTACCTTTTTTTGGGGGCTGCTACATTTTGTATGGTTTGATTTGGTGTACTCATGAAGCTAGCTTATTCTCGTATAACGAACTAATAATAATAATGTGACAAAAAATTCCTTTTTAATAATCCCTCTGTCCCAGTTTATTGCTCTTACCTTTTCAGGTGTTAGGTGTTTGTGTGAAGGATCTTTGAGCAATAATTAAAGGTTAAGCTAACTATCCAAATGAAGATATAAAACTTGTTATTGATAGACCATCATATATACTATCAATAAAAAATTTTAGATTTTCATTTGGATTGTTAGATTGACCTTTAATTATTGTTCAAAGATCCTACGGACAAACACCTAAAAAAGTAAGAACAATAAACTGGGACAGAGGGAGTACTATAGTAGTATATATGCCTTCCTAGGCCATCATGTCTCGCCATGAACTGTTGCTCTGGTGCTGTTTATGTTACTGTCTTTGCTGCTGTTTTACTTTATGATGCAAGCTGTCTTTCCTTTTTTTTGTTTGTTTTTGGGTGCTACATTTTGTATGGTCTGATTTGGTGCACTCATGAAGCTAGCTTATTCTCGTGTAACGAACTAATAACCCTACACCCTGATGTGTGTGTCCTCTTTTCTTTTTGCTCCATCGAAGGGGTGTGTTTGTCCTCTCCTTTCTTTTTCTTCGCGTCATAAAAATATGTCTAGAATGTTAGATTTGATTGTATCTAATTGACAAAGTAAATAAAATAATTTAACTAGCTTTTTCTAAATTGAACCTATTTTTTGTGTGTATTTGAACCGACATTTACCGAATTTCACTGGTAGCCTCTAAGTTTGTCTTAGCCCGACGCACAGCTAGATTTGCCTCAATATTTTCTCTGTCTTTCAGCTTTGCTCAATTTAGCTTTCGTTAATATTACTAACAGAGTTTGTTGAGCTTCTCACGGATAAATGTCAACAACCTTCTCTGCTTCTTTTATTTAATGTTTTTCTTTGCTTCCATCTTTAAGAACATTTTATGTAAGTTGTCTGTCAAGCAATTTTATCGGGAGATACACATAAGTGCCCTTGCTACCCACTTGATAGATTTTATATACGGTTGCAAGTACATATGGATATATGATATTTCTTTAATTATATATATATATATATATATATATATATATATATATATATATATATATATATATATATATATATATATATATATATATATATATATAATATACACAGTGGCGGAGCTAGGAATGCAAAGGGGGGCAAAAAAAATTGAAGCAAGAAATTTTTTTCGAATGTTATTTTTATATATATTATACTACCTCCGTCCCAATCTAAATGTCCAAGTCAACAAAAATTTTGAAGTTTGACTTAGACATAAATGCAAATCTAATCATCCTATTGAAATTTTAAAAATTGTTATTGATAAATAATTTAAATTATTTATCAATAACAATTTTTAAAATTTCAATAGGATGATTAGATTTGCATTTATGTCTAAGTCAAACTTCAAAATTTTTGTTGACTTGGACATTTAGATTGGGACGGAGGGAGTACAACTTTAGACTAAAACATAACTAAATACATGATTTACCGATAATAATAATATATTCATTAATCTTTCATACGATTCAAAATATGTATAACATTATAGATATACTAAAAGGTTGAACATATATAGATATATAATTGGTAAACATCTATAAATCACACCTATAAAAAAAAATCATAAATATAAAACACTTTAGTTCAATACTCCCTCCGTCCCATAGTAATGAGCAAAAAGATCTCTTTTGGGCGTCCCACAATAATCAGTAAAGTTCCAAAATGGAAATGAGACCCAATTGTCATACTCACAACAATTACTCACTTTCACACTTTCACACTTTCTCTCTCCTACCCAACCATCTACACTCACAACACATCACCTTTATCACTTTTTTCCTTAATTCTTGTGCCCTCATTTTTTTGCCTATTAAACGGAGGGAGTATATACTTTTGTTGCCACTAAAATTTACACTCTATACTTTATGAGTGTTTCATAAAAAGTTAGATTTTCCTAAAATGTAAATGATTTAATAATTATTTATTCAATAGAACTCATTATATACACACAACAATTATTCACCTCTTATTCTCTATCCTATATTCGACATCACACTTTTCATAATCACAATACTTTTGCATTTAATTTTTGTATCCATGATAAAAGTATATTTTTTAATAGAACAGAGGGAGTATTGTTGTATTTATAAGGGAGGAGTTAATTAGATATACACAACAAAAAATAAAAAAAAAAAATGAAAAAAGTCACCCCTCCTTGCCCCTCTACAGCTCCGCCTCTGTGTATATATATATATATATATATATACACACACACACACACACACACACACTCCTTGCGTCCCAGAAAGGTAGTCTCATTATGGAAGATGTACAATGAAACTATTTTTTTTGGACGGAGTGAGTATATGATATGGTCATAGTTCTATTGTAGTCTTTGTATTTCTTAAATTCGTCTGCAAAAAGGAAGTGGTCATTATTTTACAGTAGCTGGAGAAGCGTATATCTGCTGCCTGTTTCACTCGCCATTGAAGATAGTTAGGCCTGTGCTAGGATAGAAACGCCAATGTGATCTGCGCTTATATAGGTTGTTAATCTTTAGTGCTTTGAAGATGAGGATTTATATTACGACAATGCTTGAAGTCACTGGGTTTTCTATAATATTGTTGATCTTATGTTCTATCTTTGTCCCCATGTATTCTACCATTACTAAGGTCAGCTAGCTAGCCATTTGGCAGGTCCAGCCATGGCTTTAATCAAACTCACGTCTTATTTTGTTCCAAAGCAGAAGTCAGGTTTCTTCGTATAACAAGCTTCGTGCTCACGAGGGAGTATGTTTTTGCTTCAATACAGGTGGATGTGGTACATGCTTGTTTGTGTGTGTTTTAGGGCTGGGGGTTTGCTTTTGTCTGAGTTTCTTTCTGTGTGTTTTCATGACAAATACTCCATGAGATTTACTGTGAAGTGTATGTAACCGTGAGTTTTGTTCATTGTGTTTATTCATTTCAGTTTTGTTAATCAGAGATTCTTCTTCTTGTCCAACTCATCTTCTTTTATTTAGCTGAAAACTTGAATGTTTATTCCAGGTTGGATCAAGAGGCAAAAAGTAGGTCACCAATGGTGAAAGGTTTAATGAGGTGTTTTGTGCTGTTGTGTTCTTGAAGCAGTCTAGTACTTTGTCAATGGTCTCTCTTTTATTACTGTCTTTTTAATGTTATTGAAGTGATGTAATGTCATTGAATTTGATCACTGTTGTGTTTAAAGTTCCCCCTTGAATGGCCTGCAATTTAATCTCTTTTTAAAGTAACTATTGTTATTTGTTACTCTATGCTTATTGCTAAAGTGTCTGAATTTCCTGTGTTTTATTATAAACCTTGAGACCTATAATGGAAATGGAAGGCCAAAAGCAGGTGTTGCAGTTAAATTAGTTCAGGCCAGGTCAAAGAAAAACTAAGGTGAGATCCAGTTTTACTATTGGCTTAGAGCCAAAAAAAGGCGATGGTCCAATTAGGGAGAACCCGTTAGATGATAGTGGAATCAAGCCCGTTATCCTTCAACTCTACTAGCCACTGATCCCAGCCTATGGTTTCGCTTGGGTTACAAGCCCCTGTTACTGAGCTCAGCAATGCAAGTCCATGTTCAAGAAACTAAGTTTCTTCATCTCTAGATCTTTATAAAGAATAATGTGGAGTTTTTGTTAGTTTTGTGCTTTGCTGTGCTCCCGTTTCTGCTACTTGACCAGGCTGTTCGTGAAGTGGAACTGGTGCTCCCGTTTCTCCATCTTAGTGTTTCACTTCACCGAGTGAGTCCATTTTGGAGGAAACTTGTTTCTCCATAAGTTATAAAAAGTCCACTTTCTAATTTTGAGTTTCGAGCGTAAAACATTGAGTTTCGAGCTTAAAACACTGAGTTTAGGCGTTAAAATACCTAGAAGTTAAAACATCGAGTTTAGGCGTTAAAACACCGAGTTAAGGTTAGTAACTAAAACATCGAGTTTATGTCTTAAAACACCGAGTTTTTGCCTTGAATTTTTTAAAAACAAGACTTTTTATAAGTTTGGGGGAAACAGAGTTCCCCCAAAATTTTCTGTCACCGAGTGGACAAGATCAAGTTACACCTCCTATTTCCCCAAATATGAATATATGCTCGGTGGACCACCCTACATTTCCTTAATTAATATTCACACCCTGACTCGAAGACTCAAAGTAGGAAAGTGTTATTTCATCTCTATTTGTTACTCCCTTTGTCTTGGAATAAATGTCGTCTTTTTTTAACGTTTGCACAAACAAATTTTGAGCAAAAAAAATTTAGTTAATGCAATCATTCTAATGGAAATTTGAAAATTGTTATTGCTAGTATTTATATTGGTGTATTAATAAAAGTTTTACAATTTTATTTGAACAATTAAGTTGACATAAATTTATTACTCAAAGTTCTTTCATGCAAACGTCGAAAAGAAGGTGACATTTATTCCGCGGAACAGAGGTTGTATTTGCAGTGTTGTGAATGAACTTTCTGCGGTAATTTCCATGTAACACAAATTCTTATATGCGGCGCCCTATATGTGTGATGGGTCGGCCCACGGGTCAAACCTGTCCACATCCGGTCCAGATCCATGACCCACCCACCCATTTTCCATCCAGTCATTTCGCAACCCGAAGGGTTCTAACAGCCACACGCACGATGGTGTGTCCAGACGCTCTGCCACGTCTCTCGCTTAAAAAAAAATCCCAATAATTTTAAAATGCTATATCTTGAGATTTATAAGTTAATTTAAAAAAAAAAATACCGATGTGTTCGTCTCGACGAGACGAATAAAACTACATAAGTCATGATATGTTTTGATTTTTTTTTTTTTTAAGTACTTTTTAAAACACAAAAAAATTGAACTGCTCGTCATCTAAAACGTAACACTATTTTCTGATAAAAGTTATAGATTTATTTTTAAAAAGTAAAAAAGTAACACTTTCCTGTATACTGTAACAACAATTTTTCAACAAAAAAAAATCATAAAAAAAAATATAACTTGATGTTTTGGTGGTTAGAAAAAATAATACTGTAATTAAGGTGTAACAAAGCGCATATATGATTAATAATTTTTCTATATAGATGAATGTAACAATTTGTTTAGTGAACATGATTAGAAAAAATAATACTGTAATTACAACCATATAGTATGTATTTGAGCATCTATTGTTTTTTGTGAACATGATTTTGTGAGAAAATTATGTGCTTGCGAGGAAGGGTTTCTTAGAGTTGCACACATACATGAATTTCTAGCTAGCTTTCTTTATTATCCGGTCATAAGTTGATGGTAACTGAAATTTTATAGGAGTATATGATCTAACTGTTAGACAAAATCTATACAATCGAGCACAAATGAGAAAAGAAATACAATGAATTGAAATATAATATACAACATAAAAATAATAAAGAGAAAACCATAAATTCGTTGTCTTGAACTTGAATCCGAGCCGTAACCTCCTTGAATTGTCATCTTTAATTTGATTGAATCCGAGTCGTGTGTGACACACTCTCCTTAAGACTAATTCGCCCCCTCACTACGAGTGCTCGAGGTCTACAATGGACGTCAGTCTCCCAGGATAAAACGGATGAACCGGATACTACTCCGCACTTGAGTCTTCCGGCGAATCTTACCATGCTTGGACAATATCACCATGAATAATATTGTAGGAGGCCAAAGAAAGATTATGATCAAAATAAAAGAGGGAGGAGGAGGATTATGGAAAATTGTTGTTTCATTTTTCTTAGTGGGTTACTTCTCATCTAGTTCCACCAAGATTCTCTTCTTATTTATATGGAAGTCTTTTAACCATATAACCTCAAACTCTTGGTACGATCCCAATTAATCCTTTATTAATTTGGGATTCATGGCACATCAATAGTTTGGTTAAGTTTCAAATGTTACACTTTAACCCACTAACTTTGAGCTATTTTATCTTTCTCATTCAAAATCAAATTGGACATCTAGATATATTATAATATTCTCACAGAGTGGAACATGAACCCATAATGATCTTTGTCAAAGGACAAACGATTCACGCAAGGAAAATACATAATTTCCTTCACATACAACATATATTTCATTCGCGGAATTAAAGGGTTTAGTACCATTGGTATTAAACTTAGGCTAATCCCCGCCTAGGCGCTGGGCCCAGCTTCAACGCCTAGAGGCCGCCTAGCGATTTTTAGAACCTTGGCTGTGAGGTTGAACCCGGTGGGCTAGCCTGATATACCACGGAGTCGGGTTGGGCTGGGATTCAACAGGTCGGGTCGACGGGCTATTTGATCAGTGTCGTAAACATACCCCTATAAGACTACTCACAATGGCAAGATGAAATGGGGGGATGAAACCATTTCATCCAGCTGAAGCACTCCAATAGCTAGTTGAAACCGGGGTGATTGAATTGACGGGATGAAATGTTTCATCCCAGTTGAAACCTTTATCTTTTTTTTTCTTTTTCTTTTTTTTTTAAAGTTGCCACGTGTCAAGACCTTATTGGTCTTGACTTTATCACTTTTTCACCCAATTATTTAAACTCAATTATCTCATAATAAATGATTTAAAAATAAAAAGAAAAATTCATCAAAATTCATCATTTTTTTTCCTACAAATTGATATAAGTTTCATTTGATTTGGACACAAAAAAAAAAACACTTAGTTTTCAATTTGGGCTGAATTATTACCTAGTAAATTATTATTATTTTTTATTTTTTTCACCAAAATTCATCATTTTTTTTTCCCTACAAATTGATATAAGTTTCATTTGATTTGGACACAAAAAAAAACACTTAATTTTCAATTTGGGCTGAATTATTACCTAGTAAATTATTATTTTTTTTTATTATTTTTTTTCACCAAAATTCATCATTTTTTTTTACCTACAAATTGATATAAGTTTCATTTGATTTGGACACAAAAAAAAAACACTTAGTTTTCAATTTGGGCTGAATTATTACCTAGTAAATTATTATTTTTTTTATTTTTTTTTTCACCAAAATTCATCATTTTTTTTCCCTACAAATTGATATAAGTTTCATTTGATTTGAACACAAAAAAAAAAAACACTCATTTCTCAATTATCCTTCTTCATTTTAGCATTTATTTAAAAAAAAAATCATTATATTTTTTTTACCTATAAATTGATGCAATATTTTTTAATTAAGTGTGAAATATTTTTTTAATTATAAATAATAATAATTATTATTATTATTTTACTAATCATAACCTCAAACTCTTGGTACGATCCCAATTAATCCTTTATTAATTTGGGATTCATGGCACATCAATAGTTTGGTTAAGTTTCAAATGTTACACTTTAACCCACTAACTTTGAGCTATTTTATCTTTCTCATTCAAAATCAAATTGGACATCTAGATATATTATAATATTCTCACAGTGGAACATGAACCCATAATAATCTTTGTCAAAGGACAAACGATTCACGCAAGGAAAATACATAATTTCCTTCACATGCAACATATATTTCATTCGCGGAATTAAAGGGTTTAGTACCATTGGTATTAAACTTAGGCTAATCCCCGCCTAGGCGCTGGGCTCAGCTTCAACGCCTAGAGGCCGCCTGGCGATTTTTAGAACCTTGGCTGGCTGTGAGGTTGAACCCGGTGGGCTAGCCTGATATACCACGGAGTCGGGTTGGGCTGGGATTCAACAGGTCGGGTCGACGGGCTATTTGATCAGTGTCGTAAATATACCCCTATAAATACAAAACTAGGTCTCAACTCAACCCACAATCCGTCATTTGTCCCATCCATCCATCCAGCGCCGACGACTCCATCCATCCAGCGCCGACGACTCCGATCCCCTATCCACCGTAAGTTTTCCCAATTCCTCTGTCTGTCTCATGTTTGATGTATAACTTTGATTTTTGAAACAGGAACCTAAATAAAATTTCTTTTACAGAGCAGATCCAGAAGAAGTCATGGAACACCGAAACCCTAAGAGGGAGAGGGAGAAGAAGCGAGTTGTGTATGGCGTTTTTGAGACGTTTGCGCAAGATTATGATATAGATCAAGATGAGTATTTGATTTACAAGCTTGATGTTGATTCCTTGGCAGATGATGGTGTTGGTGATTTAGGGAAGCCGATTCATACCCTAAAGTTAAACGATTACCCATTAGGGATGTCCGTTTTTTCATCAGGTTCCATAATTTACTTTATTGGGGGTTTTAAATTTGATGAAGGATTTCAACGGGTGAAGTGGACTAATAAAGCATATATGCTTGACGTCTCCTCCTCCTCCTCCTCCTCCTCCTCCTCCTCTTCAGCTGCTATTCCTATTCAATCTATGGCGTCTCCCAAGCCTTTTCCCTTGGTTTTTGGCCCTGTTAATCATCATAAATTTTATGTATTTAGTGGCAATGGAACTATTACTCACAGTTTTGAGATGTTGGATACCCTTTCTAATACGTGGACAACTCTCACTCTTCCCTCCTTTTTTTCCAAACTTCGAATCGAGTACGCCTGCTCTCTTCTTTGGGATGATACTGATATTTTGTTATCCAATTCCGCTAACAATCGCCTACTTGCATATTCTACAGAAAATGACAAGTGGCGCATAATCTTGGACCACCAGATCCCCTTTATAAATCCTCGTCCTCTATTTAGTCGAAAGGATACTTGTTATGTAATCTTAGCCATGGATGGCCTGACCAATTTACCTGTACCTTACATGTCGGTGGTGAATCATGAAAAGGATCTTGGCCCTTTTCAGCGTTTAGATGAGGTGGTGGGTTTAGAGGATATTACTCTGAAACAGCCTCAATTACCAAATGGTCTTAGATCCCTACAAAATTTCTTTACCTTCAAAGATGACTATATCGACTATATCTGTATTGTTCGCGGTTCATACCGTCCTTCTTTTGGTAATCCAAATGAACATGGACCTGAAGAAGATGCACAGTATATTATTGACATTTGCAATTTTACTTATACTTTTCTGGAGAGCACTAAGGTAAAGGAGATCAAGATCGACAACAGCTGGAAATTCAAATACTGCAAGAAAATGGCCTTGACACCAAAGTGGTTCTTTGCTGTTTAGCATGATGCAAGTAAGACTCCTCAAATTGTTGTTTCGAGATACATCTGACATTTAGTTTACTTCATTACTTGCTGTGCTTGTACGTGATAAGAATAAGCTTGTAGCATATTTTTGTCTCCTTGTTTTTCTTCTTTTGCTTGCCTCTAATTGTGCTTTACAACTTTTGATTGAATTTGAGAAACATTTGATCTTTGCTTGAATCTTATTGCATTTCAGTGTTCAACACCCTCTCATGGTACTTGTGTTCTGATCTTCATTATCGAAAGTATCTATTTCAATTTAGTGAATGCGTAGCTAATAATAATGATGTGACAAAAAGTTCCTTTTTAAAACTCTCTCCGTACCGGAACAATAGTCCCACTTTTTTCATCGTTACCATGAAGGAACTTTGAGCTATAATTAAGGCTACTTTTACTTATCCTAATGAAAATTTAAAAAATGTTATTGATACACCATTTTAAATACTATCAATATCATTTTATAGATTTTCATTAGGATAAGTAAAAGTAGCCTTAATTATAGCTCAAAGTTCTTTTGTGGTAACGATGAAAAAAAATTGGGAGTACTATATTAGTATATATGCCTTCCTAGGCCATCATGTCTCGCCATTAACTGTTGCTCTGGTGCTGTTTATGTTACCGTCTTTGCTGCTGTTTTACTTTATGATGTAAGCTGTCTTTACCTTTTTTTTGGGGGTGCTACATTTTGTATGGTTTGATTTTGTGTACTCATGAAGCTAGCTTATTCTCGTATAACGAACTAATAATAATAATTTGACAAAAAATTCCTTTTTAATAATCCCTCCGTCCCAGTTTATTGCTCTTACCTTTTCAGGTGTTAGGTGTTTGTGTGAAGGATCTTTGAGCAATAATTAAAGGTTAAGCTAACTATCCAAATGAAGATATAAAACTTGTTATTGATAGACATCATATATACTATCAATAAAAAGTTTTAGATTTTCATTTGGATTGTTAGATTGACCTTTAATTATTGTTCAAAGATCCTACAGACAAACACCTAAAAAAGTAAGAACAATAAACTGGGACACAGGGAGTACTATATTAGTATATATGCCTTCCTAGGCCATCATGTCTCGCCATGAACTGTTGCTCTGGTGCTGTTTATGTTACTGTCTTTCTTCTTTTACTTTATGATGCAAGCCGTCTTTCCTTTTTTTTTTTTTTGGGTGCTACATTTTGTATGGTCTGATTTGGTGCACTCATGAAGCTAGCTTATTCTCGTGTAACGAACTAATAACCCCACACCCTGATGTGTGTGTCCTCTTTTCTTTTTGCTCCATCGAAGGGGTGTGTTTGTCCTCTCCTTTCTTTTTCTTCGCGTCATAAAAATATGTCTAGAATGTTAGATTTGATTGTATCTAATACTCACAAACTAATATTGATCAATAGCTAGGGAATGAACATAGAGAGGTTGCCCTCTAATATAGACAATAATATCATTCTTGCTTGAAAGGGACAACTAATTGAAATTAACTAAGTGAAGAGCATAGGAGGTTCAAGAACTTAAGTTAAAAAATTAATAGATAACATATACTAAGGCCCAAACCTGTACAAAAACACAAAGTACTACTTCAACAATATTGACATTCTTATATCAATACCTTCTTTCAGTTATAAACAACCAAAATCAAGACCAAGCTATGTGCAAGTTACTGACCTTTTCACTTTGGGCGTAATATAAATAAATCTCTAGATTTGTAGAGCCCACTTCGAATGTTGATGGAGCATTTTGATCCATCTGTGAAAAAATAATAAATATAAATATGGTGTTATAAAAAAATTCAATAACAAAAAATAAAAAGGAAAAAAAAAAGTCATATAAACGAACTTCATTATTTGAAACAATGACTCCTTATCACATTCAAATAGTTCTTCCTGAAGAAAATAAAATGCTGAATGAGCCACATTTCCAATGAAAGCAACAATATCATCTTGTGAATTCACTTTAACAATTAACTTGCTTTCCGTCATGACCCCGGTAATTGGGTCACGCTCCATTCTTTGCTCTATCTGCGAGTAAAAAAAACAAACAACTCAAATAACTACATGAGTATATTCATTGTGTAACAAAAAAAAAACATCAATATATATTTACCTCTGATAAATGCTTACGACAATTTGTGAGAAAGCGATATAGCTCGCTCGTAGTGTTGCCATAGGCAGGTTTAACATCACCAGATATATTATCTACATAGCTTTTAAAATTAAATACATATTTCAAGTCCTCATGCAGCTCGCCCCTCGATATACGTTTAGACAATTTTGAGAACCAATGTTTCTCACTCGTGTTGCTTACATCCAACCATTTTTGGAATTTATATGCAGTCGTAAAACTTTTGACTGAACGCGCAACTGAATCCAAGTCGATTTGCACCTCCAACAAAAAAGCCAACTTTACGTGGGCCGTGAGTAGCCCACAGTGGTAAGGTAGCAACTCCGTGAAATCCCTGAAATAAAACAAAAGGTTGGTAATCGTTTCTATTTCTCTATTACAGATACATCATTCTATTTTGCTTTATTTCTGTTTCGTTTCTATTTTCTGATATTAAAATAGAAACATGTTTGTTAAATATTTTTGTTTCTATTAGTCAAAATATGGGAAAACAATATTACAATGGCTAAATAGCATCTGTAGGAACAAGATCAGAAAAGCTACTATGATCCCTCAAAATTTAGTCCAGAAAGCTTGAAGAACTAACATTACAAGTTAAATTAAGCATTTTTGATGTAACTATTTGTTGAGCTGTCTAATGTCCAATGTTTCAAACAATTGCATCAAAGGACACCAAAAGGGAACCCAAATTTTCCATCTGCTGACCTTCCATATTCAAATTCAGAAGCTAGTTTCTTATCAAATGCTACCTTGAAATTCTTTACCCATTCAACAACCCTCATTATATATACATATTTCTTGAACATGAGCCTTGGAAAAACTAGGGAAGCAGAGCCTAAAATCCTTCCATTAGAGCCCATATCAGAAGCTTGGAATCGATTAAGAAAAATCAGAAGCTTGGAATCAATTAAGAAAAGATACATTCCTGAGAAATTACCCAATCTGCAAATATGTTCATATCAAAAGCCTGGAATCAAATTTTTTTAAAAAAAAAACTATGGTTTATTTTTGACCTCTGCAAAATTAACTTGAACCAAATCTTGACTTAAATTGACCCTAAGACTGCCCAATCTACAATCCCGTTTAATTACATTAACGCGAGAGATAGAGAGAGTAGAATTTATGTGGGTGAACAGAGAGTTTGAGACGAAGACCTTGAGCATGCCGTGTTGCTCATATGCCAGAAAAGAGATTTGAAGTAGTAAAAGAGGAAGAAAAATAAAATCATAGGCGTAGGTGAAATTGACCTCAGAGCTTGTGATGGGTAGAAATTATGTGGGAGATGAAGTTTGAGATGAAGAGTAACTACTATTGTGTGTGAAGACTGAAGACAATGGTGATGGTGATGATGGCAGAAAAAACTTTTACTCTAAGGTTTTGTATACACCTAGGGAAAAATACGTTGACATTTTGCAGCTAGTCGGTATCGAAGGCGGGACTCGGGGACCTCCGTGTTTTTTCAAGAAAAACGTTTTTCAGCCCAAGAGAAACATATTTTTTTCTGGAATTTCGCAAAAGATAAAGACTGTTTTTATTTTACCAAAAATAAAAATGGTTACCAAACATACTTAATTTCCGTTTTTCACTTAAATCATGAAACAGAAACAAAAAATCTGGAAACAAAATGGTTATCAAACAAGCCCTAATAAACCCCCTTTTTACCTCAAAAATTCACTCATTCGCAATTACACCAAAATAATCAATCCTCAACCAAAATCATCAAATTGCAGCAAAAAATATACTCCCTCCGTACCGGAAAAAGAGTCCCCTTTTTTTCATCGTTACTACGAAGGAACTTTGAGCTATAATTAAGGCTACTTTTACTTATCTTAATGAAAATTAAAAAATTGTTATTGATACACAATTATAAATACTATGAATATCAATTTTTAGATTTTCATTAAGATAATTAAAAGTAGCTTTACTAATGCTCAAAGTTCCTTCGTGGTAACGATGAAAAATATGGGACTCTTTTTCCGGTACGGAGGGAGTATTTAGAATGCAAAAGGGGCAATTAAGATTCCTACTCCAAACTAACCCCCAGCTGAGTATAAGACAAAAGTTAATATTCAGTTAGCAATCAAAGTAGTGCTACTTGTAAATTCAGCAAAATCAGACTTTTAAAACATCACAATACTTGGCAATTTTCGCACAAAGTATAATCCTAATGAAATCAAAATACAAATAGCTATTATGCAATCGTAAATACCAAACTATAGTTGACAGGGAACTTTAATCGCGACTTTTATAAAAAACTTACTGCCCATTCTGGATCGGTTTCTCCACTAACCACAAAAACCGGGCTAAATCAGATGGCCAATCGTTTGCTCCCTCAGGTAAAGGCATAAAGGTCTTAACAAATTCGCAATAATTTTTATAGTCTTCTTCCTTCCCTTTATCGGTCACAGGGGAGAGCGCCCTCGCTTTAAACTTTGGGGTAGTCCCAACTATAACTATGTCTTCCAGCTTGATTCCTTTCTCACCCAAACACATTTCTCCAACTGAATGGAGCTCTTGCAGTCCTCTTAGTAGGCATCTATAAGCAGCAAGCAAAACAAAAGAAAAAAAATGACAAAATTAAAGGCCTAAAATACTAACAAAAATATTCATAAAAGTCATTTTATGCGGTCATACCTGATAATCCATAGAAAATCTGGATTAGCTAGTTGATATTTAATTGGTGAGAGACTCCCTCCAGCAGAAACACTGGTGATCGGGGGGGGGGGTGATTTTAGAAGCAGTCCATTTTTTCAAAGTTTTGTCAAACTTTTCAACAATGATTCTATTTCTTTCGAGGTCAATATGAAGAGGGGATAAAAAAAATGGGTTTCTAACTTTCATGTAATTTTTATGGCCTTCAATTAGATGGTTAAATTCTTGAACAGTTATATCCACCTCCAAATTTTCATCAACCTTCAGCTTCCCCCGATAAGTATCCGGGATTGAAAAGCTCCCAAATACAATCTTTGTTTGAATAGGTTTGTTGATAGAGTAACTAAAATTCAACTTATGATGAGAAGTATCCATCTCCCCTCTCTCTCTCTCTCTGCGCACGGCTGGAATCTCTCTCTGGAACCCTAAAATTGCTGGAATAGAAACCCTAAAATTTAAGATTAAGGGGTGAATTAGGGGTATAAACTGAAGGTGAACACATGGGCAGCCCGGCCCGGCCCGCCAGCGCCAAGCCCGCGGTCTAGCGGATCAAGAAACAGTCTAACTGATTGATTTGTCAAATTTTAATTATTGAGTGAACAAGTGATCTTCAAGATCGCGAAATGCTTGGGGATCAAAGCTGAAGTAAGAAAGAGAAACAGTAGTTGTCTGGTGTAACCGGGCTTGGAAGCGATATGATGCAACGTTGTTGCTTGTTGCTCGAAGCTGCTTGTTGGGCTGTCCATGTACTGATCTTCTTTGCGAGGAAAGAAAGAAAAATAGAGACGAAAGAAACTGGAGTAGCAAGAAATGGACTTGACCTGATGTAGCCCCTTCTATTTTTCCTTCTTCCTTGCAAACGGAGGGAAGTGGTCCCTGGCACGCGTCACCTGACTTTTGCCGGAGTGCCACTAAGAGGCACGGATGTGAAGCCCCAAAGAGACTTTCGCAGTCTGTGTTTGAATAGCCGAAAGAATGACTGTTTTTGCAAGAATGGGACAAGTTCCCAATCTTGGAGAGGGTACGTACCATGCTCACATGGGACATAAAAAAGACTCAAGAATCGAATATGCATGTCTTTTAAGTAGTCAGTGAGAATTAAGAGATATGAGGATGCCATTCGGTAGAGGCTGGAACTGGGCTTCAGGTTACGATCAGCCATTGGTCAAGAGAAAAAACTTCGGCACTGCGCAAAAGCGTTGATTCACAGCCTTGAGGATTAAATATCTGATTTTCAGCAATCGATGATTGATCCATGGGACGCATTTTTTTTTACAGATATAAGACTACTTTTGAGTACGCGAACTTGTGACAGCCCCTAGCGTGGATTTGAATTGTGCGCCATCCTTCTTGATAGTGAAGAGAGCCCTAGCGTGGGCTTCATCCTTTGGGCTTCAAATCATTGCCGCTCCAGGAACGAAAGGGAAATATGTAGTGAGAACGGAGGGAGTATACTTATTGAGTGTTTAATAAAATATTAAAATTACATTTCACATTATTAGTTAGAGTGATTGTTAGATTATATATTTAATATTTGAATACTTATCAACAATCCACTTGTGTCCAAGTGGTAAGCTGTACTTATCATCTTCTTCCCACCAGGGTTCGAACCCCCCATCCCTATTTCCTCTTTTGTTAAAAAAATAAAATGGTAAAGCCTGCCCAAACCCGCCAACCCAGCCGGACGGGTAAACGGGGCGGGCCGGTCAGTGGGTAAACGGGCGGGCCGGGGCGGACTTGACCCGCGGGCTGGGCTTGATCCGCTAGACCGCGGGCTTGGCGCTGGCGGGCCGGGCTGCCCATGTGTTCACCTTCAGTTTATACCCCTAATTCACCCCTTAATCTTAAATTTTAGGGTTTCTATTCCAGCAATTTTAGGGTTCCAGAGAGAGATTCCAGCCGTGCGCAGAGAGAGAGAGAGAGGGGAGATGGATACTTCTCATCATAAGTTGAATTTTAGTTACTCTATCAACAAACCTATTCAAACAAAGATTGTATTTGGGAGCTTTTCAATCCAGATACTTATCTGGGAAGTCAAGGTTGATGAAAATTTGGAGGTGGATATAACTGTTCAAGAATTTAACCATCTAATTGAAGGCCATAAAAATTACATGAAAGTTAGAAACCCATTTTTTTATCCCCTCTTCATATTGACCTCGAAAGAAATAGAATCATTGTTGAAAAGTTTGACAAAACTTTGAAAAAATGGACTGCTTCTAAAATCACCCCCCCGATCACCAGTGTTTCTGCTGGAGGGAGTCTCTCACCAATTAAATATCAACTAGCTAATCCAGATTTTCTATGGATTATCAGGTATGACCGTATAAAATGACTTTTATGAATATTTTTGTTAGTATTTTAGGCCTTTAATTTTGTCATTTTTTTTCTTTTGTTTTGCTTGCTGCTTATAGATGCCTACTAAGAGGACTGCAAGAGCTCCATTCAGTTGGAGAAATGTGTTTGGGTGAGAAAGGAATCAAGCTGGAAGACATAGTTATAGTTGGGACTACCCCAAAGTTTAAAGCGAGGGCGCTCTCCCCTGTGACCGATAAAGGGAAGGAAGAAGACTATAAAAATTATTGCGAATTTGTTAAGACCTTTATGCCTTTACCTGAGGGAGCAAACGATTGGCCATCTGATTTAGCCCGGTTTTTGTGGTTAGTGAAGAAACCGATCCAGAATGGGCAGTAAGTGTTTTATAAAAGTCGCGATTAAAGTTCCCTGTCAACTATAGTTTGGTATTTACGATTGCATAATAGCTATTTGTATTTTGATTTCATTAGGATTATACTTTGTGCGAAAATTGCCAAGTATTGTGATGTTTTAAAAGTCTGATTTTGCTGAATTTACAAGTAGCACTACTTTGATTGCTAACTGAATATTAACTTTTGTCTTATACTCAGCTGGGGGTTAGTTTGGAGTAGGAATCTTAATTGCCCCTTTTGCATTCTAAATACTCCCTCCGTACCGGAAAAAGAGTCCCATATTTTTCATCGTTACCACGAAGGAACTTTGAGCATTAGTAAAGCTACTTTTAATTATCTTAATGAAAATCTAAAAATTGATATTCATAGTATTTATAATTGTGTATCAATAACAATTTTTTAATTTTCATTAAGATAAGTAAAAGTAGCCTTAATTATAGCTCAAAGTTCCTTCGTAGTAACGATGAAAAAAAGGGGACTCTTTTTCCGGTACGGAGGGAGTATATTTTTTGCTGCAATTTGATGATTTTGGTTGAGGATTGATTATTTTGGTGTAATTGCGAATGAGTGAATTTTTGAGGTAAAAAGGGGGTTTATTAGGGCTTGTTTGATAACCATTTTGTTTCCAGATTTTTTGTTTCTGTTTCATGATTTAAGTGAAAAATGGAAATTAAGTATGTTTGGTAACCATTTTTATTTTTGGTAAAATAAAAACAGTCTTTATCTTTTGCGAAATTCCAGAAAAAAATATGTTTCTCTTGGGCTGAAAAACGTTTTTCTTGAAAAAACACGGAGGTCCCCGAGTCCCGCCTTCGATATCGACTAGCTGCAAAATGTCAACGTATTTTTCCCTAGGTGTATACAAAACCTTAGAGTAAAAGTTTTTTCTGCCATCATCACCATCACCATTGTCTTCAGTCTTCACACACAATAGCAGTTACTCTTCATCTCAAACTTCATCTCCCACATAATTTCTACCCATCAAAAGCTCTGAGGTCAATTTCACCTACGCCTATGATTTTATTTTTCTTCCTCTTTTACTACTTCAAATCTCTTTTCTGGCATATGAGCAACACGGCATGCTCAAGGTCTTCGTCTCAAACTCTCTGTTCACCCACATAAATTCTACTCTCTCTCTATCTCTCGCGTTAATGTAATTAAACGGGATTATAGATTGGGCAGTCTTAGGGTCAATTTAAGTCAAGATTTGGTTCAAGTTAATTTTGCAGAGGTCAAAAATAAACCATAGTTTTTTTAAAAAAAAATTTGATTCCAGGCTTTTGATATGAACATATTTGCAGATTGGGTAATTTCTCAGGAATGTATCTTTTCTTAATTGATTCCAAGCTTCTGATTTTTCTTAATCGATTCCAAGCTTCTGATATGGGCTCTAATGGAAGGATTTTAGGCTCTGCTTCCCTAGTTTTTCCAAGGCTCATGTTCAAGAAATATGTATATATAATGAGGGTTGTTGAATGGGTAAAGAATTTCAAGGTAGCATTTGATAAGAAACTAGCTTCTGAATTTGAATATGGAAGGTCAGCAGATGGAAAATTTGGGTTCCCTTTTGGTGTCCTTTGATGCAATTGTTTGAAACATGGGACATTAGACAGCTCAACAAATAGTTACATCAAAAATGCTTAATTTAACTTGTAATGTTAGTTCTTCAAGCTTTCTGGACTAAATTTTGAGGGATCATAGTAGCTTTTCTGATCTTGTTTCTACAGATGCTATTTAGCCATTGTAATATTGTTTTCCCATATTTTGACTAATAGAAACAAAAATATTTAACAATGCTATTTAGCCATTGTAATATTGTTTTCCCATATTTTGACTATAGAAACAAAAATATTTAACAAACATGTTTCTATTTTAATATCAGAAAATAGAAACGAAACAGAAATAAAGCAAAATAGAATGATGTATCTGTAATAGAGAAATAGAAACGATTACCAACCTTTTGTTTTATTTCAGGGATTTCACGGAGTTGCTACCTTACCACTGTGGGCTACTCACGGCCCACGTAAAGTTGGCTTTTTTGTCGAGGTGCAAATCGACTTGGATTCGATGCTGCTCACCAAAAGTTTTACGACTGCATATAAATTCCAAAAATGGTTGGATGTAAGCAACACGAGTGAGAAACATTGGTTCTCAAAATTGTCTAAACGTATATCGAGGGGCGAACTGCATGAGGACTTGAAATATGTATTTAATTTTAAAAGCTATGTAGATAATATATCTGGTGATGTTAAACCTGCCTATGGCAACACTACGAGCGAGCTATATCGCTTTCTCACAAATTGTCGTAAGCATTTATCAGAGGTAAATATATATTGATGTTTTTTTTTTGTTACACAATGAATATACTCATGTAGTTATTTGAGTTGTTTGTTTTTTTTACTCGCAGATAGAGCAAAGAATGGAGCGTGACCAAATTACCGGGGTCATGACGGAAAGCAAGTTAATTGTTAAAGTGAATTCACAAGATGATATTGTTGCTTTCATTGGAAATGTGGCTCATTCAGCATTTTATTTTCTTCAGGAAGAACTATTTGAATGTGATAAGGAGTCATTGTTTCAAATAATGAAGTTCGTTTATATGACTTTTTTTTTTCCTTTTTATTTTTTGTTATTGAATTTTTTTATAACACCATATTTATATTTATTATTTTTTCACAGTATGGATCAAAATGCTCCATCAACATTCTGAAGTGGGCTCTACAAATCTAGAGATTTATTTATATTCTGCCCAGTGAAAAAGGTCAGTAACTTGCACATAGCTTGGTCTTGATTTTGGTTGTTTATAACTGAAAGAAGGTATTGATATAAGAATGTCAATATTGTTGAAGTAGTACTTTGTGTTTTTGTACAGGTTTGGGCCTTAGTATATGTTATCTATTAATTTTTTAACTTAAGTTCTTGAACCTCCTATGCTCTTCACTTAGTTAATTTCAATTAGTTGTCCCTTTCAAGCAAGAATAATATTATTGTCTATATTAGAGGGAAACCTCTCTGTGTTCATTCCCTAGCTATTGATCAATATTAGTTTGTGAGTATTTGAGTTCATCTATATTATTGTGTAATGTTCTTTTGTAGACAGAGCACCCTTTTTTTCTGGATGTGGGATGTTGCGAAAAAAAATGGGTAGGTCTTCATGTCACAAATGGGAAGGGGACCTTAAGTATAGGCTTGATTGATGCTTGATTGTTAAGAAGAATATGGAATGTATATTACAATTTCAAGTCAAGGTTCACCCTTTATTTGAGGCATTTTCACAAAGGAAATCACTAAGCAACAAGCATTAAGTGCTTAAGTTTATCAAACACAACCTAGGTCCATAATAACTTGAGTTTTTCTTCAAGAATTAAAACCCAAATTTGGTCCAGGGTTCGTTCTGCACGAACCAAAAGCAACCCCGTTCATCTCCTCAACATGGATGGAGACTTTAAAGCCATCTGCATAGTCGTAATTGTAGGGCGAAAGAAATTTCAGTGTGAAGGAGATGAAATGAATTGGCTTTCTTTCGGAAGGGAGAGCAATGTGAGCAACCAGTAGATAAGAACATAAAAACTGAAGAGCTTTGAAAATAGGAAGTAAATGACTTTTCCAAGCTCGGGCTACAATGCGTATGGCTAAAATGGTGGAACTTGCCCGTCATTCCCAGTCTGTCTCAGGTCGCTCAGTCCAATTTTTTTAATGAGTCTCTATCTTGCTCTTATTTTGTGTGAATCACAGTTTAGTGACATCCCTTATGTCATGTGTATTGGGAGTTTAGATTATTGGATGTTCTGGAGAGTGTTTGCTACTTCCCTAAACAATGGGTTAACACAAATTGCCATAGACCCTAGAAACTTATGTCATGTTGGTACTATCTGTGGTTTTGTCATGTTGATAAGTTAGAGAGCAACAATTTCACAATCTGGGGCATGTTAGACATTCATTTATAACGAGTCCAAGAGCTAAAGTCCTTACTATTGTTGATCAAAGTTTTTTTGTTTTTTTAATCAAGGCTTGCTGTTGATAAAATTCACAAAAATAGTTTTTCGTTTGGCAACTGAATTGTGGTGATGGGATTTGTAGGGCTCTTTTTCAAGCTTATCTTTAACACGATCAACGACAACATTTCCCGATTCAAGTTTGTGTGAATTGTTTGAATTTCACATCGAGAGTTTTAATTTTAAGAGTAGTTTTTTCTGTTGAGGGCTTAGATTTTTTCTTTTCAGGACGAGTATTGCTAAGGCGACGAAAATCAATGATTAAAGTACATCTTCTATTGCTTTCTAAGAGTATCTGTTGTTTTTCCTTGGAATAAAATTATACTGTCTGTCCCAAAAACAATTGCCCATTTTTCATTTTGGAGAAACATAATGTCTAAGAGTATTTGTTGTTTTTCCTTGAAATAAAAGTCTACTCCCTCTCACATTACATTACGCAAACGTGGATTGGCAAATCACAATAGAGAAAGGATATAGCATGGCCACGGAAATGGCAACTGCTGAAATGGAAGCAATTGTGCCCTCTATATCCTCCATGGAGCAAATGGGAGAAATAGTAAAAGTGAAGATTAGATACAGAATAAAATGTTTTTCGTTCCTTTTTTTTTTTTCTTTCTTTTTTTTTTTTTTTTTGAAAGGGGGAGGGGGAGGGGGCAATGGTGAGTGAGACAGGGGCCAAAGGAGGTGGCTAAGAATATAAATATGTAGGGGCAGAAAGTATGAGAAAAGAAAGATTGGAAGCAGTGGTGTGCCTACGTGCTTCTTGAATGCAAGTGAAATGGGGGAGATGATGAAGAAAAGTTGTTGAATATTTACATGGAGCCAATAGTGTTGAATTCAGAATTCCTAATCTTCAATGGAGGAGGAATCGGAACCTTGGTGACCATCAGCAGAGATGTTTTGGATGGTGTAAAACTTGAACTAACATTCAGGCAAGTCACTTCTCACCAATATCTCAATCTCAGAGTACGTCGTACATTTTTAAATGAAGATGTGATTTTAGGTTGAGTTGGGATCTGATTGAAGGGTAAATAATAGTAATATTAATGCATGCGCATTTAAACATAATTTACTTCTAAGTTTCCTACTTCCCTATTATACCGTCACAATGTCATACTGTTCCCGTGCCATGGGCACAGGCTAGGGAATACTAGTATTATTGCAATACATCTTTGAATCCTTTGTAATGATCACTAAAATATTTATAATATTTTTTTATATTCTTTGTAAATGTAAAATTATAAGGATAACATAATAATCAAGTCCAACTATTTGTTAAGTTTCAATTAATAGTTTCTTTAGTTATTTTTGTAGTATAACATTGATTACATTGATTACATTGATTATGGATGTTTGATTGTCAAAATGTATATTCTAATTGTATATAGTCCATTAAGAGATCAAGTAGACTCGATTTTTAACTTGCTTTACTACTGATTGATTTGCTAAGTTTTGTCTTAATGTGTTTTTTTTGTTTATTTCACTTGTTTAATACATAATGCATACTTAATGAAATTTTAGATATTCGGATAATAGGATTTTATGTGTATGCTTGGTTGGGGGTAAAAAATTTAGGGACCCGACTGAATAGTTTGCCTGGCCCCCAATTTTACATGACCGGCCCCGCAAATATTGCTGCATTAATATGTGGAGCAAAAAAAGTTAAGTGATTGAAGACTCTATGGATGTTTTCTTTGGTATGAATGCCTTCTTTTCCATCTTTCCTAAGTACTTGTTTGATTTTCGGACGGAGATTGTAACAGTTTCCTTTGTTGGGTCAAGTAATGAAGTGAAATACTGTCTTAAGAGGTAAAGTTTCTGCCTTCATTTTGGGACGGAGGTAGTAACAGTTTCCTTTGAATAAAATTTATAAAAATTAAATGTTGTAGTATTATATTAATGTATCAATAATAAGGTTTTTATATTTTCATTAAAGTAATGACATTAACTTAAATTTATTTTTCAAAGTACTTTAGTAGTAACGACGAAAAAAGTAAGAGGAGCATTTCAGGATGGAGGGAGTATAAGTAAATGTAATTCTTTTTGCTTTGAAAAAATAAAAGTATTGATATACTCCAACCATTTTCTGGGCAGTATTGATATACTCCAACCATTTTCTGGGCGGAGGGAGTATAAGTAAATACTCCCTCCATCTCACGTGATTGTAGAATTATTTCCTTTTTCGTCCGTCCCACCTTATTGTAGACCGCCCAAAATGGAAATGAATCTTCACTATTTCACACACATTCTGTCTCATACTTTACTTTTACACTCACAACACCGATAAAATCACTATTACTCCCACTCATTCTCTCCTATTTAATATATCTTACTCACAACATTTTCATTTTTTCTTAATTATCGTGCCCATTTTCTTAGTCTACAATGACATGGGACGGAGGGAGTATAATTTCTTTTGGTAGCACATCCTTCATTATCTAGCCTGAAGACAGTTTGCTGAGTTTATAATCTTTGTTTAATATTGAGTGATTTCAGTTCATTGAACATCATTGTGTGTCTTACATGCCTAGACTAATAAAAATGAGTTGTTTTGTATATGATAAAAAGTAAGAATGAGTTCATCTGTATTCCTAAAAATTTGTTCTGCAATCCAGATTCTTTTGTGATTCTTTTGAATCACATTGTTTTTTAGATACTTTATTTAAGTTTACACCTCAATCTGTAAACACTTTTCGATTACCCATCTCAATTTGTAAAGAATTGAAATCAAATTAAGCCTTTCCAATCCATATTTGAAGAAATTATTTAGAAACTCAGGATTTTCTTGTTGCCTGAACATGATACCAATGGGCGATGTGTGCAAGTCTATGCCTCTGCATTTGATGATTGAGTACTCAGTAGTACAAGACACAATTATAACTTCCTCTATGATTTTAGTTGTACATATTCAAGTTCCAGTCCATGTAAATCTTCCTTGTCATTCTCCTATTTTAGGTTGTTCTTAAGTTTGTGATGCAGTTCGTTTGTATCTATCACTGCACAAAGGGATTTAATTGTTTGCATCATACTGGGATCACACAAGCTTACATAGTAAATGTCTTTGCAGGTCTTGATATCTGGAAAGGAAGAAACAGAGGCTCCAGTAACCCCTGCGATGGATGCAGTCATCAGAGTACTTAAGTTGATCATTTAGGTTTTTTTTTTTTTTTTTTTTTTTTTTTTTTGTTATGTTTGAAGATGATGAAGAAGGGTTGAAATGGGTATTAATTTAACGGGGTTAGTGTATTTAACATATTATCGAATTCTCCCAAGGTCGCGTGCAGACTAGGATGCCACATAGGCACTTTTGTTAAGTTTTTAACGCTGTTATGGTATATTGCATTATTTAACGTTCCTACCTTTTCTTGTTCAAATGAACTAAATTTTCCTTTTAGTCTTTATTTTATTTTGTCTGCTTCCATCTGTTGCCATCGTTTTATCTGGGTCATTATATATGGAACTATATGATGCATATTCAATTCAATTCAAGGGTTTGCTTGTTTGATTTGAGGATTGGTCAAATTCTCCGAAACTATTGGAGGTTTTAGATCTTTTTCATCATTATTTTGGTTAAACAAAATTTTTGGAAATATGAGTTAATGTTTGTTGCTACTATGTACATTATACATAGATAGATAGATGCATAGGCTTCTCTGTTTGAGAGGGTTGGGGAGCAATCCAATGTTTTCTTACAGAAGAGTTGTTGTTTCTGAACATTTGCAATCCTGGTATTGCCATTTCAATCAATGTTGATTATTTTTACAGAAGAGTTGTTTCTGAACATCTTCATACAATTAAAATTGGAGTAAACTGCAAATCTGACCAACGTATTATGTTACTTATTTCAATTTCTCCCTCATACTGTCAAAACAACAAATGTCACCCGCTTACTATGGATTTAATGGCAAAATCAACCAAACTTACTAATGCCAGTTAATAACTTAACGAGATATTGATGGGGGTTACCAAATGTTAGAAACTTGACTGATCAAATTCAAAATAAAAATAGTACTTTAACGAATATTAATATAAAGCTTTCAATTGCCCCCGCAACCTAACGAAAATCCTAAAATTGAAAATATTTAAATTACATTTAGTCCCAAGTAAACCCACAATCAACACTCACTCCCGTCAAACCTCCTCATTCTCAATGCTCCTTCTTCCATCCATCCATCTCGCTCCTCCATTCCCGCCGGCCCTTAACCCCTCACTCCATCGCCTGCCCCACTTATCCCCTCCAAGTCAGAACTCACTCCCCGTCTCTCTTCAACCGCCCCTGTGCCTTACCCCGACTAGCCCTCAAAATCACATAGATCCGACTGCCTCTTTCTCTCTCTCTCTGCACACATCCGACATCACCCAATGGGCAACTACTGTCGCCCTCCTTAACCGCGCACTCCAGCCTAACCAACCCTCCCCCAACTCTTCTTCTTCTTCAGATTTGGCGATTCGGAACCCTCTGGTTCAGCTTCAAATTATTTCAGAGTTGAAGATTTTTTCCAGAATTAGCTTTTATTTGGTTATTTGATTTTCCAATTTTGATCTTCTAATTTGTTTACAATTTGAGTCAATAACAACTTTGTTTCCATGCTGATTATTGATCAACAATTTGATGTTTGGTTTTTGATTTATGAATTTTGATTTTCAGTTTGGTGGTTGTGATTAATATGATTGCTGAATTTGGTGGGAGTAATTTTGCTGCTGGCGGTGGTTTGGTTGATGAATGGTGTATCTTAATTTTTCAAAATTTTATGTGATTTTTGTAAAGGGGGACTAAATGTAATATAAATATTTTCAATTTTAGGATTTTTGTTAGGTTGCGGGGGCAATTGAATGCTTTATATTAATATTCGTTAAAGTACTATTTTTATTTTGAATTTGATTAGTCAAGTTTCTAACATTTGGTAACCCCCATCAATATCTCGTTAAGTTATTAACTGGCATTAGTAAGTTTGGTTGATTTTGCTATTAAATCTATAGTAAGCGAATGACATTTGTTGTTTTGACAGTATGAGGGAGAAATTGAAATAAGTAGATAGTACGCTGGTCAGATTTGCAGTTTACTCAATTTGATTTTTTTTTTCCAACTTGTGATAAATAGTTTCTCTGATGCTGCTTTTTCAAAGAAAATGTAACCTTTTAATGTAGCATTTCTAAGACACAATCTTTCTCGAAAAAAAAAAAAAACTCCAAAAAGAGCGTGTTGAAAATGCCTCGGTTCTACTAGATTTTGTATTTTTTTTAATATAAAATAAAAACATCATAAGTAGAGTGTTGGGCAACAACTTGAGTAGTTTAAATAGATTGATCCTTGAAATATTTTTAATCAATTGGTAGTAATATTGTAGTAAGAGAATGTATAGTGGATTAATATTAAGGTTAGATTGTGATAGGCATAATAGGCAGAGCTCATGTATTAGAGAGATGGCCCCCACGACAAATGATTGGTGTTAAACTTTTACAATCTGGTTAATTTGGTACACAGTTTTAAAATGGATTTTTTTTTAAACGGAGTTTTGTTTTGGACGCTACTATTTAGAGCGGCAAAAAATAACTAAGATTTCTAAAAGCTGCATTTAAAAACTCTCCATTGATACGCTTAATTAGCGAATGATTTTTTTTTTCAACCCATTTTAAACACAGCTGTGTTGGATCCTTTACTTTGAAAACTTGTCTTAAACCTTCTTCAAACTCCACCACGGATTCCTGCTCAAGTTCGCTGCTTTGGTTCGTTGAAATTTTTGCCTTAATCTTTTTGTTCAGAATTTCTGCTACAAAATTTCTGCTCTTGAATTACTGCTCTGGAATTGTGCAGTTGAAATAATACACTAGAAGAAAATTCTGGACTAGAATTTCTGCACAGAAAATTCTGCTCTTCAATTATCAGACTGATAAATCTGCACTTGGATTTCTGGACTGAAAAATCTGCACCGAAACTATGTAGAAAGTTACTGCACAACTGCTTGCACAAAATTGCTGCACTGTTGTCTTTAAATTGTTGTTGCAATCTGGTATAGAGAGCGTGAAACCGGTGTCTCAATATGCTCGAATAATTGCTGTATTAATGCTCCAAAGGCACGTATCAAGTACGCTTTCCTTAAGACGAAATTTGCCCTCCATCGGTGCAAAAAGGTTCTGCAAATTGTCTCTAGGATACAATGGAGCCCTGCTATTCGCAGCTTGGTGTTTGCAGATTGCACGGCTGAAAACACCCCTATCCTTGTGTATTTATCAAGCCTTTAAAGACCCAAAAAATTGAACTTGGCCAAAGTTCAATCTCCAGAATTTTGAAGTAGAATTAGAAGAAGATAAGTTGTTGTAAATTAAGGGAATTGGTTCTTTGTTGAGAGAAAACTCAGTCTTCAAAGTGTGTTGGAAAAACCTTTATATTGTTCACTAATACCTTTTTGGAGAAGTCACAAATGTGACTGAATGGCTGTCATAAGAAATTCTAACAGTCTTGTAACTGTTTAATCAGAATTTCAAAGTAACTTCCAACCTCCAACTGCCAGCAACTTTCATAACTGCCATCTTGAACAGTCACAACACCCTTTCTCTCAACAACAACATCATTAACCCAGTGCCGCAAAGGCTCCCACCTACGGTGGGGTAAGGGGGGTCGAATGTACACAACCTTGCCCCTGTATTGCACAGAGAGGCAGTTTCCGGATGACCACAACACCCTTTCTCTCATTAAAACAAATTTTTGAAAATACTTTAACAAGCTGTGCCAAAGAAGCTTGAGTTCGATCCAAGGATTGTACTAATGTCTTACAGTCATATAGTTTGATTTAGCTCTGCTTTCACTTTTTCTATATCGTAACCATTTCACGTTGGTAACCTTTATTTGGGTATTGGCAATATTTCAACCAATGTCAACTTTATTGTATTTCAAACAATTGCAATTCTTGAACATGTTTACTAGTTATGTATGTAGTACAAATTAAGAATGTTTTTGCTGGACAACTAATTGAATTCACGTTAATGTTTTTTACTAGTTTAGCAGATTATTTATTAGTCTTGACTCTTCTTTTTTTATATATTTCCAAATTATTTTTCAGTCTATTAATTTTCCTACGAGGCTACGACGAAATGGTTGAGAATTAAGAACAAGGAATGCTAATCAACTCTTATCATTTCAGCACCCCCAAGCGCCATTTCACACTTCATACTCGCACCACAAATATTTTCATCCAATTGACCCAATATACGAGATGAGATTTACTATACTACTTTTGTGTATCACATTGTGTACCACGTTTTTTGTCTGGGTGAAAGCTGGCGGCAGGGCTTGCTTAACTGGATACACGGAATTGGGATCGGGCGGGTTCAATGGATAACGGGAATGGAATAGCGGAACCTACCTTTATTCAGATAAACTGATCGCTCTACCAACTAGCCTTCCGGGTGGGCTTAAGCTGCCCTTTTTTTCTTGGCAGGAACCAGTTCTGATAGTGGTACCAATACGATGACATCATCCAAATATATAAGTGGTTGGATCACTAATGTTATAGGGTGTGGTACATATAACACACTTTTGCTTTTACCATCAACTAAATCAAAACATAGGCATGCAACCGAGTTTGATGTTGATTTTTACTAGGAAACCATGTAAACAGGACCATATGACTGAACACCACGACGAGTATTATCCCGACCAAGGTAAATTTAGGGCACCTTGTCTTCCATCCTCTTATTTGTGTTGAAATAACCTGTCAGGGGACCAGGATTAGGCAGGCCCGGTGATGAGGGAGTTCAAACAGCCCTTTGCACAGGGCCCAAATTTTTTCTAGTTTTATTGTGTATATATAACTTAGGTTAATCCTTAGTTCCCTAGGTTCCCTTTATGTGCATGTGCCTTGTGTATATATATCTCTTATGATATTCAGCAGGTAAGTATATAGAAATTCAGCAGATGAATGAACCTACCGATTGGGTTCAGTCTGCTGATTAAGATCAGTCTGCTGATTGAAGCCAGTCTGCTGATTGAAGACAGTCTGCTGATCAAGTCAACCATTCTATTCAGCAGTACTTCTTCAACAAGTATCAAATAAATTCAGCAAGTATTTCAAATCTTCTATCCACTTGCTTATATTTTAATACTTGCACCATGCTGTTTATATCTTAATATTCATTCCATACTACTTTGTCTAACGCATTATCTCTTGTTAGTTTTGTCTTCTTGTTAACCACTTGACTCACAGGTTTCTAGTACACACATTAGCTTGTTTATCTTGTTGGTAAATGAGAGCATGCCTGTAGTGGGGAACAAGAACACATTGACTCAGGATATCCTGCATTAGTGGAGAGCACGCACGCCTATACCTTGTATCCTGTGCATCATGCTCCTCCTTCTCCTGCTGATCAAAAGTTACTTCAAAGACAACGTCTCCTTTATTTCAAACTATAAATACAAGACATTGGAGGATTGAAGAACTTGACGAGTGTTGCAGTAAACAGAGAGATTTATTGAAGACTTCATTGAAGCTCAATATTCAAGTCCTCATATTCACTTGACATTTATTAGGACAAACACTTGTGCACAACTCAATCTAACATTGTAAGTACTCCCAAACAAGACGTTCTTTGGAGTACATTGATTGAGCAACACACACACACACAGTGAGACTAGTCTTTGACTTACCACTCAAAAACACCTTGGTCATTCTTGTTTTAAGATCCATTAGTGATCTCTAGATTTTAGCTTTGATAATCGGCAAAGCCATACACTGTAATAGACTAGAGATTATTAATAGTACTCATTTCAAAATCCAAGTTTTGATCAAACTTGGTAAAGGACGTAGCAATATTCATACTGTGAACCTTTCCAAATACCTTGTCAACTTGTGCAACTGTTTTTATATCTGCTGATTGACCTGCTGATTGCACTCTTTCATCAGCAGATTGTTCTCTACTGAAATTATTAGTTTTTCCCTTGGCCAAAGGATTTGATAAACTGCATATTTACTTTAAATCATTTTGTGTGAGTAAAACCAAGTCATAAATCTCCGCTGCGTTTACTGATCAATATTATCTGTCAGTCAGTTTATATCTGCTGACTGGTTTTATGTGCTGATTAGATGACTTTGATACTTATTCAAGTATCTTATTTTAAAAGTTCAAAAAGGCTATTCACCCCCCCCTCTAGCCTATTTTTCTTGCCTCTGGACCTAACAATTGGTATCAGAGCTGGCAATATATGAAATTTTATTTTCCAAGCTTCACAGCTTGTATTGCCAATCCCATGGCAGGAAAAATAATGCAGTCTTATAACATCACAACAATTCCATTGTTGGATGTCAATGAATTTGGCGTTTGGAAATCCCGTATAATAAAGTACATGAACTCTATAGATGACAGACTAATGAAAGTAGTGGAAGGTGGACCTATTACTCCTTTAAAAGTCCAAACTACATATAGGGCTATACCTGCCACTCCTCTGGCTGCTCATGCTGATCAAGAAGCTGCACAACAAGCTGGTGTTCAAATTGAAGAAACTCTAGTTGAAAAACCTGTTGAAGAATGGACTGAAGAGGATAAGCTGACATTTGTCCTAGATGGAAAAGCTAGCCATATCATTTCATGTGGACTAGACAATAAGCAGTACAAACTTATTGATCTTTGTTCTACTGCTCAAGAATGTTGGAACAAGTTGCTTGGCTACTTTGAAGGAGATGCTAATACAAAGGACAACAGACTCTATGATGCCATTGGAGAGTTTGAATCTTTCAGAAAGCAAGATGGTGAATCACTAAGAACAGCCTATGACAGGTTTTGTGAGGTAAGTAATTTATGTGCTTCCTTAGGTAAGATTTATACCATGAAAGATCTAAATATTCGTTTCTTAAGTTCTTTAGGAAATGCATATCACACTAAGGTCACTGTTATGAGGGAAGCTAGAGACTTAAACACAATCTCTATTCAAAATCTTGTGTCTAGTCTTTTCTGTATGAGAGAGAGCTACAAAAACTTAATGTGATAGACAAAAATTTCAAAAACTTGTCTCTATCAGCTCAATCTCAGACATCCTTACCCTCCACAAGTTATCCTCCCCCAAACACCTGTCAAAATGCCTGCTGTTTAACCACTCCTGAAAATTCTCCTGAAATACCAATGGAAGAGAATGAGTTTGCTGCCTTTGCAAGGAACTACAAAAGGTTCAAAAACTTTAAGAGAATGCAACAAGGTAACAAACCCATTCAGCAGAAATCATTCAGTTCTCCTTTTCAAAGACCAAACAATTTCAGCAAGCCTTCCTCTAGTACTGCTGATGGAAAGAATTCCAAAGGTGACTTGGTATGCTTTAACTATAGGAAGCCTGGACACTTTGCTTCTAAATGTCCTCAACCTAAATTTGAATATATGAGGAAATCAGTTAACCAAAGAAATCCCAAGTTCAAAAGCTATGTTGCTGATGATAGTACTGAGAAGGCCATGCCAATCTGGTGTGAAACTGACTCTGAAGATGATGAACCTGCTGATCATGATGAATCTGCTGATGTAAGTTTAGTGGCAATAACTGAAGAAGAAGAAATCACTATTGATCTGCCTATTCTCACTTACAGACAGGCAACTCCTCCAAGAAGACCAGCAACTCCAAAAGCAACATCATCTATAAACAGACTTCTTGAAGTTCAAACATCAGCCCACAATCCTCAAAATTATAAAATTCTTCAAGTAGGAACCTCACTGTATGGTCAGTGTAGTTCAACTCTCTTCACTGCTGCCAATCCAAATCCTCCATATACCACACAAAGAAAACTTGCCTTTACTGAACTACCTCAAATAGCCAAAACCTTAGCTAAGCCTATCTCTTCTCTACCTGACTTTTCCCCTGAACCCAAAGCTCACTCATCTAGCCCAAGAACACCTGTTCCCTTACCTGAGATATCTAAGGCTGAGATGATAGAGACTTTGGATAAACTTTTTAATAATCATGAGAAGTTGACTAGTGTTCATAAAGTAATGTCTGCTGATTTCAAAAGAATCTCTGCTGAAAATATTTCTCTCATTGCTGAACTTAAAATTTTCAAAGAAAGTGAGATTGATTCTAAAAAGCTTAGAACTGAAAACCTGGATCTCTTAAGTAGAATTACAATATATGTTGCTCAAATTGATGATTTAGTTCAAAGAAACAATTCAATGAGAAGGATTATTGATTCCTTTTCAAAATCTCAAAATGCTGTTGAGACTATCCTAGCAATCCAAATGTCCTTTCATGACCAATATGGGTTAGGATTTGACTCCAGCAGTAGCAACTCTACTGATGGCTCTACTACTGAGAAAAAGGATGAGAAAGCAGAATGTAGCTTGACTAACTCAAGGCATGTGGATACTAAGCCTAAGTATAACACTGTGGCAATGAAGTATCCTAAGAATCAAACTAAGAAGAAAGGAAAGTCCAAACAAAAGGAAGTTAAGGTTGCTGACACTTTGAGATCTCGGATTGCAAACATTCTTGGTGAATACATCGCGTAACTGGTCTTCGATAAAAACTCATCTGCTGCTGATGGATCTGCTCCCTCAAAGGTGCAATCCAAAGGCAAGCAGGTAAGTAACAAAAGCAATACCAGCACCCTTGAACCTCTCTCTCAGTCTCCTCTTGCCCTGACTAAATCAAGTGATGTTCTACCAATCACTCAGACAATCAGCAGGATCAAATGCTCAATCTGTCCCTTAGATGGCCACAAGACTCATGAATGCCTATGGAGAGACATATCCATTAAGGAGTCAATCAGCAAGGACAAGTGTTCTATTTGTCCTTTAGATGGTCATGAGACTCATGAGTGCCTCTGGAAAGACACTTCTGGTAATGAGTCAGTAGGCAAAGTTAAGTGCTCTATCTGTTCTTTTGATGGTCATAAGGCTCATGAATGCCTCTTGAACAGTCTATCTGGAAACCCTGGAGGATCTTCTTCTAAGGGTGGCCAGGTATGGCTGCCCAAGAGGAACTAACCCTTGGACCCTAGAATAAGGGGGACCATAAGCATAATTTATATTTCAGGTATGCTTCATGGCCTCAACTGATGCAAGCAAGGACTTGTGGATTCTAGACAGTGGATGTTCAAGACATATGACTGGATCTGCTGATCTCCTTGCTAATATTGTAGAAGCATCAGGTCCCCCAGTAGTATTTGGTGATAATGCCAAAGGTAAGATTATAGGATGTGGAACAATCAAGAGAGGTGCAGTTACTGTACAGAAGGTCTCTCTTGTGGATGGACTCAAACATAACCTTCTGTCTATATCACAATTATGTGATAAAGGTATGCAATGTGTATTTACTACTTCCAGTTGCTATGTGAAAGACATTGCTACAAATGAAACACTTCTCACTGCCAAAAGAAAAGGTAACATATATGCTGTAGATTTAAATGCTATTGTTGGTGTTACTAATGTTTGTTTTGTAGCTAAGAACATCAGTGAGAATTCTTGGCTATGACACAAGAGGCTAAGTCACTTGAACTTAAAATATCTATCCAAGCTTGCTAATTCAAACCTAATAAGTGGTCTTCCTCAAGTGTTTGCTGATCATGGCAAGAAATGTAAATCTTGTCAGCTGGGTAAGCTTCATAAATCCTCATTTGGTAAGAAGCCCTGCTTATCCACCTCTAAGTGCCTAGAAATGCTACATATGGATCTATTTGGCCCCTCAACAACTGCTAGTCTTGGGGGTAGTAGATATTGTTTAGTTATAGTAGATGACTATTCAAGATATACTTGGATGGAAACTTTTAACAACAAAGATGATACCTATGGTATAGCCACCAAGTTATTTAGACTACTTCAAACACAAAAGGAAAGTAGTATCATTCATATGAGATATGACAATTGATGGATGTATTTTATACATCCAAATGATATCCCTAAAATTCTATTTATCGTGAAATCTCGAGTAAAAAGTACTTTTAATTTGTGTTTGTTAGTGTTTATTTTGGGCAGGAAAAATGGTGATTTTTGGTGAATTTAATTGCAAAATACGAGTAATGTGGAACGAAGAGTACTCAAGGAAATTGGCCAAGGCCACACCCCAGGCAGTGCATCAGGCCACACCAAGCTCAACACCAAGCCTAGCATTGCCCAGCTCCTTCCCCTGCTTCAGCGGCCGCCCAAGCTTGCCGAAGCACTTGGGCGGTCGCCCTTGGCACTTGGGCGGACGCCCTTCCCTCTGCCTTCCACGAATCCATGTTGACTGCCTTTTGTTTTTTTTTTCTTTCCTTTGTTTTCTTTGTAATTGTTGTGCTGGGCCAAAATTATAACAAAGGCCCAAAAGCCCAATTTAATTAAAATCGAAAAAAACCAAGCCTTAGTATGTGTAATATAAATAGAAAAGAGAGGAGAATTTTAGGTTATCTTCTTCTTTTTGGCTGGGTTCGGCTGTGGAGTTTAAGGGGGTTCTCCCCTTTGTAATTGGGGGTTTTCACCCCCATTTCTAGTAAGTAATTTTAATTTATTTCCTTTTTATATCTTTAATTTTTATTTCTATGTCTAGTTAAATATTTACTTTCATGGGTTGTAGTTGAACAATTTTAATTAATTTATGCTATAGTTTTAATTCTTCCAAATTGAATCTCTTTCTAGTTCTTCAAAGTATTAATCTCAAAAGGTTTTAAGGTTTCAATTTTATGTTAAGATAATTTTGGGCCTTTTAATTATTTGGGTATCAATTGCGCCATTGATTTTGGGCAATTGATACATTTGAACACTATTTTAGAGAATAAATCTAATTGAGGCCGTAATAGAAATCAAAAGGGTTTAGGTTCATTATTCTTGAGTTCTTAATAATTGTTTGATTGTTGTGTGGCCGTAATAGAAAACACAGTTTGATAACAATTCAAAGGGTTGCAATCCGGGCACCACACCGTCCCAATCCTTATTTTTGTGAATGAATCCGAGATTGAGATTAATGTTTTTAGCAATAAAGATGGCATAGATTAATGATTTTGTGAAAACTCAACCCGTGAAAGTATCTCTCTTTTATTTGTTAGATTTTCTTAGTTTAAATTATTAGTTTTGTTAGTATAAAAACCAAAACCCCCCTCATCCTTCTATTGTTTAATTATGGTTGTTTACACTATTTAAATCGACTTAATCACCCAACAAATCTCTGTGGATCGAACCTCACATTTGTGCGTTGCTACAACGACACTCGTACACTTGCGAGGTTTTTATTACACGTGGAAATTATCCATCAACAATGGTACTGAATTTACAAATAACGGTATTGCTCAATTTTGTGATGATCATGGTATAGACCATAACTTTTCTGCTGCAGGTACACCATAACAAAATGGTGTTGTTGAAAGAAAGAATAGAACTCTTATTGAGGCTGGTAAAACCATGATTTCTGAAGCTAGGTTGCCTAAGTATTTTTGAAATTTGAAGCCATCAATACGGCACTGCTTCACACGAAGCAGATCCTTTGCTAAATAAATTTCATAACAAAACCCCTTATGAACTACGGAGAGGCGAGAATCTTCCAACATAGGATTCTTCAAAATATTTGGCTGCAAATGCTATGTTCTTTACAATGGTAAGGAGCATAGAGGCAAATTTGATGAGAAAGCTGATGAAGGCATCTTTGTTGGTTATGCTAAACATAGTAAAGCCTTTAGAGTATTTAATAAGAGGTTATTGAAAATTGTTGAATCTGTTCATGTTTCCTTTGATGAATTTGATTTGATTGAGTCTAACAATACTCCCAATTGTGCTAACAATTCTGATGTTAATGAGGCAGGTGAAACTAGCAACTCAAATGCTCAACATGGTTCTGCTGAAATTACTGTTGGTGCTGCTGATGGATCAGCAGATGAACAGTACTTCCCTACTTCAGCAAGACACTATTCTGCTGATAAAACTCAAACTACTTCTGCTGATCAAGGAAGAACTCTTGCCGAGCTTAGACTTTTTAGTGCCCTTTATCACCGATGCCATTATAAACGCAACTAGAGTAAGCAATTTCTCCATAATTATTTCATGAAGCAATGTAACTCCCTCCATTCTAGATGACTAAATTTTGATTCTAAACATTTTAAGAATTTTCCAATAGTATATACTCTCTACGTTTCTAAAAGATAGTACCACTTTGATATTGATTGTTAAGTTAATTGACTATGATTTGGTTATAATGATGCAATTATGCAGGAAGTGATCCGGTTAGGTGCAGTTAGAGTTGTGGTTCCAGGAAACTTTTCAATCGGATGCCAACCAAACAACTTGAATATGTTCAACACTAGTGATCCCTTTTCCTACGACCTTCAAGGGTGTCTGCGTAATTTGAACCAATTGGCAGTTTTCCAGAACAACAATCTCCAAATAGCCCTAGCCTCGCTCAGGCTCGAGTTTCCCAGCATAGCAATAGTTTATTTTGACTATTATAATGCTTTTCGAACAGTTCTCATTGCAGCTCCTTCCTTGGTTAGTACTACGTACTTCCGACTCTTTCTAAATCACCATTAATTCCAATTAAGTCATGAGTGATCATAATTAAGTTTGTAAATGTTTCTAGGATTTGATCAGAAAACATTGTTGAAAGCTTGCTGTGGAAATGGAACAATTGGAACGTGTGGAACTCCTGGGGCAGCTCTTTGTAGTGATCCAACTCGTTACATAAGTTGGGATGGAATTCATCTAACTCAGGAGGCTTATCGTCGTATTTCTGACCTTCTCATACTCCATCTACGTGCAAAAGATCCCATGCATTTTCACCTGAAGGCTGGAGAAATATAGTTTAAATAAGAGCAATTAACACTTAATTAGCTCAGGCATGAATTATGCGGAGTAAAATTAACAAGATATAATATTGTGTTTGGAAGATAACCTGTTCTACTTTTTACAGAACATTATGAGATTAGTCCACGTTCATGATATATCAATCTCATACATAAGCAGCAAAAGGCACTATACTGAATCCAACTTCTCCGGTATTATCAGCATCGCAACCCCCCTCCCATATAACTCTCTCTCCACACTTACCACCTCCGTCAGTAATTTCACAAAATCTAGTAGTGAAACAATCTACGCAATAAGAACGACAAATAATAACTAAAGATGAGAGACAAAAAGAATTACTAACGTACCCTATCACGCATCATTATAATTGAGTATGTTTAGGGGCACTGTCAAACTAGAATCATTCATTATAATATGATAATAGAGATAATGATCAACTGGTACAATATACTTCGCCTTCTATTACACCAAATATAACGTACTTTCAACTGACAACATAATGATACGTACTTTTGTGATTTTTCACAAATAATGCAACGAGAATGGATGACGTTAAATTTGGCTAACGGAATAATGACATTGAAACATTTGACGAGAAAATGTTAAGCGACCAAACAAATCCACTAAACAAACTAACACAAGTTAAATATTTAACAAAATATACAAAAAGTTCTGGGCGAAGCATTAGCTCATATAAGTGTTCCTCGAAGCCCTAAACCTAAAACACAAGGGAATCATCAACTTGGCTGAAAACGGCCGGACAGAGCGAGTGCGCATGAGACGGCCGCATAGAATCTTTGTCCTCCTATGCGTGCACATCAATAACCCGCACACAAAGATTTTCACATTCAGCATCCACATCTAACTTCCACGTTCCGATTCGCATACCCTAAGCACTTGCATGCAACTTCTATCTCCCCTCCGCAAACCTTCTTTACGATGCCTTTTCCCAGATTTGGCTCCAATATCCAACAATCTCTCTCACCCGGAGTCAGACCCCATTACAGTTCTCATCGAAACTCGTTTTCCTGTTCCTCACCTCAGAAGATCATGGCAGTGCCAAATTTCCTTTCTGATTTTCAATCTAGTTGAAGTCACACACAACTTCAATTTCTAAGAAGTAATGGTATTAGATAATATATACAAAGGTGATACTTGCTCCAAATTGAGTGATTATTTTTATTTTTTATTTTTCAAAATGAATGATGTTTTTAAACTTTATATTCAAAAAAAGTGTTTATTAACGATTTTTTTGCGAATTCTTTTCATAATTCATTATATATTTGCAATATTAAAGTTTTGAAAGTGAATAGCAAAATAATTCTATTAAATAATTATTTATTTTTTAAAAATGATTCTTACATTCAAAATGATCATTTGTTTGTTGTGGGATAGAGGGAGTGTAAAACTATGTACGAAATGTTTGAGCTTCTAAAATGTCAAATGGCAAATTTGGGAAAAAAAGAAGGATTAATTCCACCTTACCCCCACATCCCAAATCAAATTCTATCAAAATCCAATCGAGATCAAAATCCTTAAACCTCGAAAGACGAGATCAAAATTCCTCAAAAATCCGTTGACAGTCCTATACCACATGGTATAGGACCTTTTTTCAGTCTTATATGATATAGGACTTTATTCCTTAGTAATTTTTTATTTATATTTTTTTAGTCTTATAGTATTAGTATAAGACTTTTTTGATTTTATATCAATGGTATATGACTTTTTCAGTCTTATACCAATGATATAAGACCAAATTTTATTATTTTTATAAGAAAAATTTGATAAATGATGAAAAAATACTATTATAATTAGGTATAAGAGTATTTTTAGTCTTATACATTTAGGGTATAAGACTAAAAATATAAAATATTTTTTAATTAAAAACAAAAGTTAAAACGTGCAAAAAAAAATGATCCTATACCACATGGTGTAAGACCTGACGGGATACTATAGGAGTGATGCGGGTTTTGATGAATTTTAATCTCAAATGAATTTTGATGGGATATTGATATGGGCCCTGGGTAGAGCTGTCAATACGGGCCGGCGGGGCGGGCTGACCCACCAAAGCCCGCCAAGAACGGGCGGGCGGGCTGGCCCGAATTTTCGACGGGCTAGAAATATGACATCACAACCCAACCCAAGGTGGGTTGGTGGGCCAGGCGGGCCATGCGGGCCAATTAAAAAAATGAAATTTGAGTCTAAAATTATGCATAAATTAATACCATAAATTAAAAATCATAAGAGTTAAATAAACACAAACTTTCAAACATATTAATAAGTCAAAAAGACCAAAATCATAATATTGGGTTGGTGGTTGAGTGAAACTACGGCGACGAGGGTGACAACGTCTTATTAGGGTTTCTCCGATAATGTTCTTTAGTTCTCTTGAGTCTCTCTCACTTCATAATTCACGGATTCAGTACACAATATTCTTTAGTCCTAGATTTTTCAATTATAAATGTTGTGGTTTTGCGAAAAAAAAAAAAAAGATAATGGTGGGCGACCCGCCCCAGCTGGCCGTCTCAAACCCGCCTTGGCACCCTTTTGGAAATGGGGCTGGCCCGAATTAGCCCACTTTTATTTGGGTTAGTAAATTTAAAATCCAACCCACCCCTATTGCGCATAGCGAGGCGGGCGGGCTCGAACGAGCTCGGCCAAATTGACGGCTCTAGTCACGTGTGTTAGAAAAAATCGAGTTGAAAATGGCAATTAATAGGTACTAATAAGGTGCCGCACGCTTTGTGTCAACTACGGCTCCGTTTGTTTGCCGTAAAATGTTTTCAGGAAAACATTTTCACGGACTTTCCGGTGTTTGGTAACGACAAGTAAAAAAAGTCAAAACAAAATATTTTACGGTCAACGAAAAACTTGTGTTTTCCTCAGAGTATTTTGATTTCTTGAGTTATACCTCGGTAATTCATTTTACGGAAAATCAACCCATGTAATTACGATCGCCTTCACGAGCTACGGTTCTCTCTTCTCGTCTCCACCAGGTAACGCATTTTCTTCTCTTCTTCCCTTCTTCTCTTCTTCTCTTCTTCTCCTTCTTAGGGCTTGAGATCTGATTCTCTCTTAGGGCTTGAGAGTATAATCGAAGCGGATTTGATTCTTTCTAGTCTCATTCATGTAACGATTTTTCTTCTCTTCTTAGTTGGTTTTTTTTTCAAATCTATTAGGGTTTGAGAGTATAATCGACCCGAATTTAAGGGTTTTGATCTCTCTCATCTTGCAATTTTATGGGGTTTTGATCTCTCCTCATATTGCGATTTTATTGGGTTTTGTAGATCTATATTCTGAGCAATCAATTCGCTAAGAGCAGGAACTAGAAAGGTAACAACCTATTTTGGACTTTACTATTTTTTCAGTTTTGCTGCTACTTGTTTCATGTTCAATCTGATCTCTAAAGCTCTCGGCCACTACTTATGAATTTTTGGCAAATGGTAATTAAATGGATGGATTGGTTTGCAGAGACAAATGATAATACTTATGCTACTTTGATATCTTTCAAAGTAATATCATCAGACTGCAAATAATTTTATACAATTCTGCTTGCATAGACAGGGAGGGAGGGGTTATAGTTCCTTCCTTCAGCATGTGTTATAGATTAGGAATATAAGTTATCGGTTGCAATTGGAGCCTGCCGAGAGCAGCTCTTAGCCTTGAGGGCATTCAAAAGTAGCTTATTGCTACTTACTGATGCATGAATGTAATACAGTTTAATTCTTTGTTACATGTTGATTGTTGGTATGGACTTCCCCCCCTCCCCTCTTCCCAGTCTGAGATATCTAACTTGTGTGTAGTGTAATGAGGCAACCACCATACTCTGGTTTGGCAGTCTTTTGAGTATTTAGTTACTTCTCGGATTTCAAATCTAGTGTAATGCGATGGAGCTAATAAGGGGCTGTTGATACCCCTTAACTTTAAGAAAATACCCCCCAACACCTTTTTAGTTTTAATGAAAAAGAATACTGTAATTTTGATTCATGAATTTCGGATAACACAATGTCCTTGTAGCAATGTGTCTTTGTTTCTTTAATAGAATTAAGTCTTTGTTTCTTTATTTGATTATTGTTATTTTACGTATTTTTTCGGTTTTTTGTTCTAGCATGCTCTTGCTTGTTGTGTAATTTTATTTGATGTGTGAAAACTTGCTACAATAAAGACAACTTAGAAGAGTAAAGAGAAATACGGAGTTTAATAGAATTAAGTGTTGTTTTCTTTATGTGTTACTTTTTCGGTACACATGCTTTAATTTATTAGCTATTAGTAACTTTTTTATTTATGTAGATGGTAAGTAAGGTTATCAGAGCATCGGTATTAGGTGCACATGCTTTGGTTATGGCTGTAGCTACAGGTTCTAAAAAGAAGAAAAACCTCAACTTCTAGACTGAGGGAGCCTAAAAGTTGACCAAGAAATTGCACGAGAAAGATATATGAAAAGTATTTTATGTAGAGGTGATCAAAATTGTATAGATCAGAATTCGTATGAAGCCATCGTATTTTTCAAGGCGTAGTGGGACCCTTGAGGAGAAACATTTACTTGAAAGACCAGGAATATGTCTATAAAGGAGCAAGTATTGATGTTCTTGCATTTGGTTGGACATAATGTGAGATTTAGAGTGATTGGTGTACGATTCAATAGGAATTCTATTGAGACAGGTTCACCGATACTTTAAAATTGTATTAAGAGCAATTTTAAAGTTATTCAATCTCGTGGTTAAACAACCGGAAGACTTGACTCCTCCGAGAAATTAGATATAATAATAGATTTTATCCATACTTCAAGGATTGTATAGGAGCAATAGATGGGAGTCTTATACGGGCAAAAGTTAGTGAAGAGTTGGCCGGAAGATTTCGTGGTAGGAAGGGTGGAACTACACAAAATATTTTGGCTAGCATTACGTTTGATTTGAAGTTTACATATGTCTTAGCCTGATGGGAAGGAAGTGCACATGACTCGCGCATTTTAAGAAATGCATTGGAAAGGCCGGGGGATTGGTGATTCCTGAAGGTATTATTATGAATCACCATATTGTCTAGTAATTATTTTCCACGAAGATCATAGTTTTATTAATAGAACTATTTTTTATTTTTGTAGGAAAATATTATCTTGGTGATGCGAGCTATGGTATTCGAAATGGGATCATTTCTCCGTATCGTGGTGTTCGGGTATCATTTGAAAGAGTTCGGTATTGAAAACCCACCACAAAATGAGAAAGAACTTTATAATCTTCGACACTCTTCTTTAAGAACCACTATTGAGAGGGGTTTTGGGATCTTGAAGAAACGCTTCCGTGTACTAGATTACGAACCACATTGGTCTTATGACGTCCAGTGGACATCGTGTTGGCTTGTTGTGTTATCCACAACTTTATTATGGGAGTAGATCCTAATGATATCATCATTAATGACCCAAGTTGCGAAGTAGAGTTAAGAAATCAAGGTGCAAGAGTCCAATTAACACAACGACAAGAGAAAGAAGAATTTAAAGAGTGGACAACTAAGAGGGATAATATAGCTAGGGACATGTGGAATGACTATATTGCTACTATCTAGTTTTTTCTTTTTTCTTTATTGTGGGTTCATTTGAATTATAAGCTTTTGAAACATGCTTGATGACAATGGTTGTGGGGAAAGATATGGCTACCAATTGTTTTGCAAAGTCGTTCAATGACATTGATTTGGAAGCTAGTATCGGGAATAGCTCGGCACAAGATGCGCAGATGTTGAAGATAATAACTTTGAAGAGGTGACAAAACAAAAAGAAGCAAGTGGACCATCGTCAAAGTCAAGGTCTCATCGAAAAAGGCCCCGTGAGGATGGAGATTTATCAATTGAGTTATTAGCGGGACAAATAGGGGAGGTTGCAAATGCTATAAAAAAGCTTTCGGATGATAAAGTGAACCTCGAAGATCTTTATAGAGAGGTAATGAAAGTCGAAGGTTTTGATGAAGAATTTTTGGGTAGTGTCTTTTGTTGGAATATTTGCATATGTGGTGTTGCAGTTCATAGTCATATTGCCTTGGTGGGTAATTGGCTTGGAATGAACGAGGCAAGGAGGATTTTCACGTCACGGGTTCTTGCCTTCGAGAGCGGCGCGCTCGGCCACTGTGAGCGGCCGCGCTTCTCTTCCGCGGCTTCACCCCAATTTCCTGTCTTCGACGCGGTCGCGCAAGCCACGAGGCGGCCGCGCATTACGGGTAAGTGAAATCCTGGGCCGAATTAAATCAGGTTTTTTAGGTCTAAATTAAGCCCTAAACCTAATTTATTCCACATGTATAAATACTCTCTTCCTCCCAGCCGTTTTTGGTACTTGAATATTGAAGAGAAACACAATTCTCTTGCTTTGATTCAAAGATCAAACACTCCGTTCATAGAGATTTGTTCGTGAGATTCAAGGCGATTGAGATAGGGCCGCCGGTGACTACCTACTGTGTCTTTGCTTTGTGGTACGTAGTCAGTGATCGTTTTACCCTCGGAGAAATTTGCTGCACGAGTTGCACCAATTGGGGGCAATATTTTCTCTTAGGACGGAGTCTTCCTAAGGCGACTCGATCAAATCACGATAAGTTTTCTAACCGTTTGATTTCTTGTTTACTGTTTGTTTTCCACGATCCTGATTTCCTTGGCTTTCGGTTTTGCTATTGGCTTAATTGGTAGTGCGTTTTGACTTGATCAATAAAATCCCCTCTTTTGTTGATTAAATCGTTGTTTAATCTGTGGTGCTTATTAATTTAATTTCCAACGATGCTAAGAAAATAGTATTTTATTTGATCATGTGCGGTGGTTCCTCTAGCTCTCCCTTTAAGTCCCTAGTTGACACCTCCGATCTTCCGGAGAAGTTTGGTGGTAAGAACTTAGCGTTGGTCTGAACGCATTGAAGATCTGGCTGTCCAATTAAGGGTATATGCAGTATCTTGACATCTAAATGTCCCGCTACGAATGGTGATGATCCGGTTAATGTAGGCTGGCACATTAAGCTGTGGAAGGAGCGGGGCAGATGTTGTTCGAGGATGCATTACATCGGCTTTGTCGAATGCACTCTTTGATGTTTATTGCTCTTGCTCCTCTCATTTCTTTGCGTCCTTCATGGGATTCTCTTTCCAAAAAGTACAGCCTTAGATGAATCCGGTGTGGAAAAGTACCGAGTGGGAAAGTTCTGAATTATCACATGTAAGTGAGGGAAAGTCGGTTCTGGACCAAGTGCACGAACTCCAAATCATTTTGCGATCGCTCAAGGATGCGACATGGGACTTCTGATAAGTTCGTTGTCATGGCTATCATTGAGAAGTTTCCTCGATCTTGGGGGAATTCGGTATGACCCTCAAGCATCGTGCTTGGAAACTTGTCACTCAATGAGTTGATGAATGCAATTGCGATTCGGGGAGGTGCATAATGGTAACCAACCTAGCGTACACCTGTGGAGGCTGGCACTTGCCAATATGATTACCGGTAAAAGCAAGTTTAAAGGAAAAGGTGTGAAAACTTCTAAGGATAAAGAAAACCATGATAAGCTTAAAGTTAAGAAAAATAACTTTAGGAAGCGAAGAGCAAAACGAGCTGCGGAATTGTGGAGAAGGTGGACACTTTTCTAGGGTGCCCGTCCAGAAAGGAAAAGGACCACAAGCCTCTGGTGATGACCATCCTGCTTTGTCAACATGGTGTTGGGTCCGAAGGATTATGATGATCGACTACGACGCGCTTTTTGGAGTTGACGATCGACTGCAGCAATGTTACAAAGTATGTAACTTCTTGTCCCGAACTCTTTCTTGTCTATGAACCCACGAGTGGCTAGTTAACACTGGGGCAAATGTGCTGCAGTTGTCTTCGATAAATTGCTATTTGTGTCTTACCGGCTGTCGTGGTAGATCGATGACGATGGGGAACTCTAGTCTTTGCAAAGGTGCTTGGGGCTGGACGCGTGGACACGAGGTTTCCCAATGGGCGCATTCTTACCTTGCATCGAGTGTATCACGTTCTGATATTCGTCGCAACATTATTAGTGGTTCTAGTCTAGTTAGGGAAGGATTTGAGATTTCATTTAAGTGTAATAAGGTTATTATTTTGGATTACAGTAGTTTTGTGGGGAAAGGTTATTCCTCGGATGGTTTATTTAAAATTAGAGTTGAAGCGATGTTTGTTCGCACAACAATAATTTTAGTTCTATTGATTATCTGTTTCGTATTCCATTGAATCTTCAAATGTTTGGCATGGTCGTTTAGGACATATTAACTATGATTACGTGAAAAGAATGATGAACTTAGATATTATTCCTAAACATGCTATTGATAAGAATTCTAAATGTCATGTATGTGTTGAAGCTAAATCTCTGAAGGTCCGTTTAAGTCGGTTGTGAGAAATTACGAAATTCTAGATTTAGTTAAATGCGATATTTGTGAATTTAATGGTGTCTTGACAGACAAAAGAAATACTTTCTCACCTTTATTGATGATGCTAGTAGATCTTGTTATGTGTTCTTGCTTAATTCTAAGGATGAAGCATTAGATAAATTCATTATATTTAAGAACGAAGCGAAACACCTGGCGGCAAGAAACTTAAACGGTTAAGGTCGATAGAGGAGGTGAATATGAGTCTAACCCCTTCATGTATTATTGCCAAGAAAATGGAATTGTACATGAAGAGACTCCTCCCTACACCCCTCAATCCAAATGGTGTTGCGAACGTAAGAATAGAACCACTTGCGATATGATTAATAGTTTACTCATAAGATTACGGGCTTGAATATATGTGGGGGAGAGGCTTTGAATACGGCTTGCCATATTACGAATAGAGTCCCTCCTAAACATAGAAAGGAAAGCCCGTTTGAACTTTGGAGAGGTCGACAGGCTAGCTTGAAACAACTTAAAAGTGTGGGGGTGCCTTGCAAAGGTACTTGTACACACATAAAAGGAAAAAGCTTGGACCTAAAGCGATGATGCTATCTTTATAGGTTATTACGAAACAAGTTATGCATTGAGATTTCTTATTATAAAATGCGAAATTTACGGCATAGATGTGAACTCTATAGTTGAGATTACGTGATGCAACATTTTTGAGGATGTGTTTCCTATGAAGGACGGACTTCCTAAGGAATCTAACTTGACCGCTAATTCCATTCTGCTCGAGTAGAGGAGATGACAAATGTGGGGAGTTGATTCCGAGTGCAACTCGATTCGGACGATGAGATTGAACCAAGAAGGAAGTAAAAGGGCAAGGACCACCAAGGATTTTGGAAATGATTTTATCACTTACAATGTCGAGGTGATCCTCACAACCTTAATTTGCTATAGCTACTTCCTGATGCCAAGCGGTGGAAGGATCTTTGTTAAGAGTGAGATGGATTCTATTGTCTCTAATGGGACATAGGGAATTGGTCGATCTCCCTCACAGTTGTAGCACGATAGGATGTAAGTGGGTCTTTAAAGGAAAGCTGAAACCGGATGGAACCGTTGACAAGTTTAAGGCTAGGTTAGTGGCTAAGGGATTCAAGCAAATGGAAGGAATAGACTATTTCGATACCTATTCACCGGTTGCTAGAATGACTACAATCCGAATGCTTATCGCATTGGCCTGCTGTATATGATCTTCCTATCCATCGAGATGGATGTTAAGACCGCTTTCTTGCATGGCGATCTTGAGGAAGAAATCTATATGGATCAACTGAAGGTTTTGAGGCCCCTGGCAATGAGAGAAAGGTTTGTAAACTTGTTAAATCCTTGTATGGACTTAAACAAGCCCCTAAGCAATGGCATGAGAAATTTGATAAAATTGTCTCATCGTTTGGCTTTGTTACTAATGAGTTTGATAAGTGTGTCTATAGCAAGGGTATTGGTGATAGTAGTATTGTCTTATGTACGTATGTCGATGATATTGTTGTTTGGAACGGATATGAGGATAATTGATACTACTAAGGCATTCTTGAAAAGTAAGTTTGAGATGAAGGATATGGGAGTAGCAAGTGTGATTCTTGGCCTTAAGTTGACTCGTTCGGCTAGTGGCATAACATATCGCAGTCTCATTATACTGAAAGTGTAATTGAGAAATTTGGTTATAAGAATTGCAAAGTGGCTAAGACTCCATATGATCCTTCATCTGCTCTTACTAAGAATGAAAGTGGAGTACCGATGGCTCAGTTGAGATATTCTCAAATCATTGGAAGTTTGATGTATCTTGCCAATTGTACTAGACCGGATATTTCATACTCGGTTACTAGGTTGGCTAGATATACTCAATGTCCCAAGTAAAGCACATTGGGAAGCTCTTGATAGAGTTCTCAAGTATTTGAAGGGAACGATTTCCCTTGGGCTGCATTACGGTAGATATCCTTACATTGCTTGAAGGGTATAGTGATGCAAATTTGGATTACTATAACTCCGGGAGTTATGGTTGTACGGGGTATGTTTTCACCTTAGGCGGAGGCTGCGGTCGCTTGGAGGTCGACCAAACAAACTCTGTTGTCTAGGTCTACATTTGAGGCCGAATTAGTTGCCCTTGACACTCTTGGATTGGAAGGCTGAATGGCCGAGGACTCATGTCCGAATTGCCTATGGTCGAGTAAGCCCGTACATTATCTCTGTACATTGTGACAACACGCCACGATTGAGAAAGCGAAAAGTGTCAAGTACAACTGTAAAACTAGGAGGCACATCCAAATTAGATTAAAATCTATAAGGGATCTAGTGTCTCGGAAGGTGATAGGCTGTTGATTATGTTGGTACCAAGGATAACACGGTGATCCTTTAACAGGGCTAGAATTTGCTCTTGTTCGAGAAATCTAGGTTGGGGATGGGGTGAACCCCGTCGACTCAAACGCGGTGCTTGACCCAATCTACAGTGGAGATCCCACAAAGGAGATTCAATGTGGTAATAACAAGGCTGGGGTGAGTCGGAGCACCAAATAATAGATTGACATTTTATATGTGCGAGTCTATCCACTGAATAGCCTAGAGGTGCTCATTCTTTGCTAATTTAGTAAAAGTTTGGAACTTTGAATGGGATCAAGTCTTTTAGACAAGATGTTAGCGGTACATCTTACGAGATGCCCGGTAAGTGAGTGTTGTTGTTGGCGCAACTAGAGGAATTTAGGTTATTCCTTGAAAGCACTCATGATAGAGGATCGGGACGTATGGCTTATAAGCGTCGAAGTGTTCGATAGAGGGCCTATCATAGCTTTTTGTTGTGTTTGTTACCGTGAGGCCTCTACATCCAAAGGCATCGATTCAAGACACCCGTTCATGCGGTCTGTGGAGGTTTGCGTTGGATGCGTAGGTAGTGGTTGGCGGAAGGTACCATTATTGAAAGCATGGCAATGGACAATGCAGTACACGTCATATTTCTATGAACTTGTGGGGGATTGTTGGAATATTTGCATATGTGGTGTTGAAGTTCATAGTCATATTGCCTTGGTGGGTAATTGGCTTGGAATGAGCAGAGGCAAGGAGGATTTTCACGTGCAGGTTCTTTTGCCTTCGAGCGGCCGCGCTCGGCCACCGTGACGGCCGCGCTTCTCTTCCGCGGCTTCACCCCAATTTCCTGTCTTCGGGGGCCGGGCGCGGTCGCGCAAGCCACGAGGCGGCCGCGCTTGTTACGGGTAAGTGAAATCTGGGCCGAATTAAATCAGGTTTTAGGTCTAAATTAAGCCCTAAACCTAATTTATTCCACATGTATAAATACTCTCTTCCTCCCGACCGTTTTTGGTACTTCGAATATTGGAAGAGAAACCACAATGGTCTCTTGCTTTGATTCAAAGATCGAAACACTCCCGTTCATAGAGATTTGTTCGTGCAAAGATTCAAGGATTGAGATAAGGACCGCCCGGTGACTACCTACCCGCAAGTGTCTTTGCTGTGGTACGTAGTCCGTGATCGTTTTATCCTCCCGGAGAAATTCTGCATCATTACACTGAGTTCTGCACCAATTGGGGGCAATATTTTCTCTTAGGACGTGATCTTCCTAAGGCGACTACGATCGGAAATCACGATAAGTTTTTCTAAACCGTTTGATTTGCTTGTTTCTGTTTGTTTTCCTGATCCCTTTGTTCCTTGGCTTCTCGGCTTTTGCTTATTGGCTTAATTGAGTACGTTTTCTGACTTGATCATCAAAATCCCTATTTACATTGATTTCAAATGGATTGTTTAATCTCGTGCAAAAAGTGCTTATTAAATTTAATTTCCAACATCTTTTGACTCACTTGAGTGCCAATATCACTTTGGCTCAAGGATTACCATGATCAAGATGACAATCTTAAAATGAAGTGGATTGAAAAATTCATGACCAAAGAGTGGCACAGGATACTAATTTTTCTAATTCAGGGCTTTGATTCTAGGCATGTTTTTGGATGATTCGGACTACTTTTGTCTAAAAAATAATTGACTCGGGTGCAAGCTTTACTTCGTCAGCTATGTCTAAAAAAAACAATTGACTTGGGTGAAATATCGTTTGTTTTATTTGGATGATTCGGACTACTTTTGTGTCTATTTATTTCATTTTGGTTTATAATTTTTCTTGTTCAATTAATATTAATTAGTATTATTTTTAAAATTTTGTGTCTATTGATTTCATTTTGTTGATAACTTATGGGTGATGAATTACAATTACTAAACACTCAAAAAAAAATGTTTTCCGAAAAACATTTTTCAAATATTTACCAAACAAATGCGAAAAGAAACAAGTTCATGACATTTTCCGAAAAACATTTTCATTTTCCGAAAACATTTTGTGCGAAACAAACGGAGCCTAATTAACGAGCTTTATTATATACTCGCACAGACATTTTATTACACATTAATCAACTTACTTAATTACACACCAACTGACCCTCCATTTCTTAAAAAGGGAAGAGAGGTTGCATCCATTTCTAAAATACATTCTAAAAACAAAAGGGAAGCGAGGTTGAAGCTACATGTAAATCTCAACTTCAAGTAGAATTTTAAATTTAATTTTTTTTTATGAAACGTCTACTTTGAAAGCTAGCGAATTACTCTAGTTTAGATTTGTTGGATCATTTTTTTTCCAACAATATAATGGAAATCAATAAAGAAAATTACGTACGCGCGGGGTGCTTGCTTGCGATGGTTAAAGTTCGTGAACTTCCCGGCCTGGAGGTCGTGAGGTTTGATTCTCCCACCGGTGGTTGGTGGGAATGGCATTTGGCACTGGCATGGCTAGATCTACGTGAAATGTGTTGATCACATTCTTTTTAAAGAGAAAAAAATAAAGAAAATTACATTAATTAAAAGAAATTAACAAATGCAATGTATTAAGCGGTAACTTTGTAATACATTATATTAATTACAAAAATACATTCCATATTTTAATTATTCATCCAAAAAATACTGAGGTGGGAGGTTGGGAAAAATATTACGGGCGGGTGGTTGGGTTAAAAGTGCCATGGCCACCACAAAGGGGTCATGGAGTACACACATAAATATAGAAATAGTCAAACACCATTACCGCTCACTGTCCACTGCTTTTCCCTAACTTCACCATGGCACGTCTCTCTCTCTCTCTCTCTCTCTCTCTCACACACACACACACACACACACACACACACACGAACACATAAACACACTGCGATCATGTCTGAATTATTGATACTGAGAAACGAGCAAACATAAACTGACAAATAGCTTTTGCAATTGAAATTCTGTGCAGGATTCAAACAAGCTGAAGCTATATTCCTACTGGAGGAGCTCTGCCTCTTGGCGTGTTCGGATAGCTCTCAATTTGAAAGGTCCTTCTCTCTCTTGTTTCAATTTTCCCCTCTCCTAATTGTGGATTCTAATTATGATTTGGAAAAAAAAAACAGGAATTGATTATGAATACAAAGCCGTTAACCTCCTCAAAGATGAACAAACTACTCCTGGTAATCAATTTCTTCTTCCTTTTTATCCCTGATTTTGATTTTGTTTTCTCTACATTCCAGTGATCTTGAACATTTTTTTCTGCCTTAAGGTGATGACGTAAATAAATAATTACTTTCTCCGTTCCAAAATGAATTACCATTTTCATTTAAGG